>OZ012741.1:352112593-352145855 GCA_963859935.3 Lathyrus sativus
AGTGATGTAGTAAAAAGGGAAGTACAAAAGCTTCTAGAAGCCGAAATTATATACCTGATCTCTGATAGTAACTGGGTCAGTCCTGTGCATGTCGTACCGAAGAAGAGAGGTGTCACAATTGTTAGTAATGAGAAGGGTGAATACATAACATAACAAACACAAAATGGATGGAGAATGTGCATAGACTATTGAAAATTGAATAAGGCCACTTGCAAAGATCATTTTCCTTTGCCATTTATCGATCAAATGCTTGAGCGACTGGCTAAACACTCTTATTTCTGTTATTTAGATGGATACTTAGGATTCTTCCAAATTCCTATCCATCCTGACGATCAAGAAAAGACTACTTTTACCTGTCCTTATGGTACATTTTCCTATAGACGAATGTCGTTCGGACTGTGTAACGCACCCGCAACCTTTTAGAGATGTATGATGTCAGTCTTTGCTGATTTTATAGATAACATAATGGAAGTATTTATGGACGACTTCTCTGTCTGTGGGGAGAATTTTGAAGGGTGTCTATTGTAACACCCCCTTTCTATACCCTCAAATAAACAATTAAATCATTTAAGCACTCGATAAAAGTTTCATCAGAGTTTAATTAATACATGACATAAAAGAGGTGTGTCACATTATCATGAAGTCAAACACCTACAAACACCTGCTCAAATGGACATGCAACAATGGGCAATTCACAACTGAAGAACATAGTTCTAAAACTCACACCTCAATATTTAAAATAAAGCGGAAACTTCTAAACATTGAATCAATGCATTCATATAAACATATATACATCATTCAGTTAATTCATATGTACAACATCCATTATCAGATACATACGCAGATGTATCACAAAAGAAAATCAAAGCAAAGTATCTCCAAAAAGAACCAAAAGCTTCCTAACTACCCAGATGATACATATCAGAGCCATCGACCAAAAGTAATGAAGACCTGCTTCACAAAAAGGACATCCAGCAATCCTACTCTGCAATGCCTCATAGAGCATTAGGAAACAGCAGAAGGGTGAGAAACAATGTCATAACAGTCAATACATATATATATATATATATATATATATATATATATATATATATATATATATATATATATATATATATATATATATATATATATATATATATATATATATATATATATATATATATATATATATATATAAATATATATATATATATATATATATATATATATATATATATATATATATATATATATATATATATATATATATATATATATATATATATATATATATATATATATATATATATATATATATATATATATATACACACACACATGAGATTAATACTATTCAGATTCTCACCACAATTCATCATATACCTCGCAATGCATATTCACACAATCAAGCACAATCATCAACTCATACATCTATACACACTCATCATTTCCACATAAACATCTAGAATTATGTTCAATTCACTCCATGCATCATATAAAGATGACCAATGCAACTCATAGAGACCGACTCACGACTCTATGCAGATGCAAATGCGGTACCGACTCAATTCAGCAGATTCTCCAAGGAATCAAGTATTCAGCAGATTCTCCAAGGAATCAAATATTCATCAGATTCTCCAAGGAATCGAATATTCAGCAGATTCTCCAAGGAATCAAATACTCTGCAGATTCTCTGAGGAATCAACATCGCTAGGATGTACATCATGATGCCTTTATGCAAAATGACTCACAACATTACTCTACATGCATACATATTCGTAATATATCACTATGCATATTCACAATATACTTATACTCCATCAAACACACATACTCTTCATTTCAACACATACCATTCCATATAAGGTCGATATTTTTCACAATCAAAGTTCCACATTCTAGGATTCACGCCTTGCGGCTACCCATACATATCATACCACACGACACACAAAACTATTCAATTCGATAAGGATTAAACACAACTGAACTAAGAAATCCGCGTGAAAAGGGAAAACACTGAAAATAGGAAAATGTTGTTACATTCGCCAACCTTCGCCTGGCGAAGCCTCTAGCGAACCTTCGCTACCTAGTTCGTCGGGCGAACTTTCCAGCGAAGACCACTGGGATTTATTCTGGAATTACTCGCTAGCACTCGCCTGCACACTCACCTGGAGAACCTTCGCCACACTCATTCGCCTGGCAAACTTGCCAGCGAATACAGGGTGGATGCTTCTGACTTAGTTCGCTGTCGTTCGTTGGGCTTCGCCCGGCGAAGCTTCGCTGCCGTTCGCCTGGCGAGCCTGCGAACTCAGAACTTCCATGACTGTCCAAAGCTCAACCTCACAAACCGACCGATTCTAAAACCCAAACAACCCCAGTAAGTTCAACCCAATAACACCCGACTATCTTACTCCATTCATTCTCGATTCTAACCGGTTAAAACCACGTTCTACCGATTAAATCCTAATGTTGCCCTAAGATTGGAAATGAGTAGAAACTCATCTCAATCCAACATCAAACTATCAACAGCATACATAATCATACACATTAACAGTATAATAGAGTTTCACACCCTTACCCGATTGATCGAAAGCTTGGATGTTGATCCTTGATGAAATCCTAGGTTTTCCTCTTCTTTCTCCTCTTTCTCTTCTCTCTTCTTTCTTTCCCTTGTTTTTCCACTAATGTTTCTATCTATTCCTTTTTCTCTCTTATCTCATGTTCTATTTTCTTTCCTCTCCATTTCTTTCCAAACACTTACCAATTAATTCACACACAATAATCCACTTAACACTTAATACTAAATGTCTAAAATACCCTTTACTCTATTTTCCCCCGAAAACTCTCTGAATCGATAAAATAGCACAATATTGAAATTAAACATATCAACACATAAATTTCACAATTAAAATACTAATTATCCAAATGAATTAAAAAGGACTCAACAAAAATGGAAAATTCAGAATTTGGGGCGTTACATATATTGAATCTAGAAATGGTACTTGAACGATGCATTAAAGTCAATCTGGTGCTGAATTGGGAAAAATGTCATTTCATGGTCCTAGAAGGAATTGTGCTTGGACATGTAGTATTCGACAGAGGAATCAAAGTGGATAAAGAAAAAAATAAAATTATAGAAAATCTTCAACCTCCACAAACCGTTAGAGAAATTCGTAGTTTTTTAGGTCATGCTGGTTTATACCGGCGATTCATTAAAGATTTCTCTAAAATAACTAAACCACTAACGAGCTTATTGATGAAAGATGTTGAATTTATATTTGATGAGGACTGCTTGGAATTGTTCGAACATCTGAAAAATGCTCTTATAACTGCACCTATTATGCAACCGCCCGATTGGAGTAAACCATTCGAAATAATGTGTGACACTAGTGATTATGTGTCGCGGTGAGAATTAGATATCAAGCTATTGATTAACTTGAATCTCAAATCATTATTCACCACCAGTCTTTAATTTATCCAAGGGAAGGGAAAAGAACGAATAACCCCATAAGCATGCAATGCAAAAACAAAGCAAAAGAGAATCTAAGGTTCAGGGGTTGGTTATACCTAGGAAAGGTGCTAGCATCCTAAGTATTTGTAGTACTCTACAAGAACCTCTTGTTTTATTGTGGTATTTTTTTATTTTTCTGCTAAAGGGTGAAAATTTAAAGGGAGACCTAAGGTGTTATTCCTATTATGCTCGCCAACAAGTCACATCTTGTGTCTACGATTCCTGACGGGAGTGGAATCAGAGTATTCATAGTTCCCCTAAAGGGATTGAGGAACTCTTGACTGTAGTCAAGGTTCCAGGGAAAGGTTTGTTGATTGGTTCTAGGAGAAGAGACAAGTCGTCATCTTAGGGAGAATGCTCAACTTTAACCACCACAAGCGTATGGAAGACGGTCTTTGCATCGCATTGAAAGAAGGGTTCCAACTCGGATTTAATCGACGAGTATGCCGCATACCTCTCTCAAGCGGAAAAGATTCTACATTTTTCTCGATTATGTTATGGGGTAGGAGAATTGTATCTCGGCTACATAGATGAATCATGTCTAATTCTCTTGTAGAAGAATAGGATCTTAATCTATGAGTTGTCTAATTGTTAAAAAAATCTATGAGAATCTTCTCTTAAGATATAAGTATGCATCTAAGCTGATCAACCTAAATGGAGTCAGGGATCGAGTGGAGGGAAAGTGATGCAGATGAATAATGCAGTGCGTATAACTTAACTAAGTCACACACAGGTTCTTCCCTTGGAGGGAACATGCAAATAATCATAAAAGCCACCAATAAAAGTTGAAAAAGATAAATAATAGATATGATTAAGCAAGGATGGGCCCAACAATGTACGCATCTTATCTCAATCCAATTAGTTGAAGATGCAAATTGAATCAGGAATTTAAGGCAATATGTATGAATCATCAATAAGAGTACATAAAAAAACATGATAAACTGCTCACATCTTCCTAACACGTGGACTTAATCCATTTGAACTGTGAATTATACGTTAATTACAGAAAAGTCACAATTTTAATCAGACGTTTGATTATGAACCTAATCTCTATTAATAATTAAACACAAAATAATACCAAAGCTAGTATAAACAAAAGTAAATCTAAATTAAAACCAATTAGTAAGATGTCAGGTTTCTTTTTCAAAAGAGAAAAAAATTATAAGAACACAAAAGGAAGGTCACAGGCTCATAACCAATAAGCCCAAACTTGTTAGCACAAAGAAAAAAGGAAAACAAAAAAGAATGGACACCGGGCCCATCATACATCCCACGATCCAGCCCAACCACACCAACCAAAAGAAAAAACAGAGAGAAAGAAGTCATCAGCAACAAAAAACTTCTCTCTCAAATCTCACGTGAAAGAGCTTCTCTCCACCATGTCTTCTTCCTCGAAGCTCTCTATCTCGCATGAAACTGCTCGCGTTACAATGCTCATCATCATCTTATCTCATCCTTCCTCTCTTCCTCGATGTAGCCGTCTCCTCTAAGAAGTCGTCTCGGCCGGTTTTCGGCCTTCGTTCGTATCCAGGATCAAATCGAAGCAAAAAGCAATTACCGTGTTGAGGAATTCGAACAATTTCGCCAGCAAACAACAATTAATGTTATATATGTAATGCAAGGGCAGAGTTAAATGGGATTACTTGTCGGAGTTTGTCTGACGCGTCTTCGACAGAGGAATCAATACAGTTGAATCTAAGGGTCTCCCGGATACGCTTCGAGTTAAAGTGAAAAAAACGAGTTGTGCTGCTCTGGTATGATGGTGATGAAATTTTTCAATGTGTGTGTTTTGATTCTGGTGCCTTCTATCTCTGATGTGTTCTTCCCTCCTTGTACTGATGTGATTCCTCTCTTTTATAGGCTACCTAAATTAATGCGTGGATTTCAACTTGAATGCGTGGAATTACCTGTTGAGTCTTGCTTTGGAAAGAAACAGGACTGTGATTTCTGGATATTTACTCGTTGTTATGAGCTTGATTCTTGTCTTTTTCATTTTGTCATGTTTTGTGAATTGATTGCTCTTGATGAAAGATTTCAAAAGCTTCCTATTTTATTTTGCATCTTGGAAATAAATATTTCTTTTGAACATATCAGGCACGCATATGATATGTGTAAGTGCTCTTGGTTGGCTGCATTTTGTGGAAAAACACTAGGGCATGTATGTATGTCATGACTGATGTTAGTGCATACATAATATGGTCTGTGCATGGTAAGTTGACTTAGCTAAAAAGCAAGTTAAGCTGGATGTCATACCCAATGTTATGACTTGGGTCGTATGACATCAAGTGCAGGTTTGTTTTTCTGGTAGCTATAAACCAGGAAACAGAATAGGAGCTCAAGCTGGATATCAGGAGACTTTTTAGAAGCCCTAGGCGAACTAAAATATCCTGAATTAAATGGCAAGTGTGCAGATCATTGGAAATAGGTTTGTTATGAATAAAACCTAATTTATGCACCAAGGCCCAAAAAGGACTGACAGCTGCTATAAATATCAGAAGAAGCAATACTGAACAGCAGCTCTTGATCGAAGAATAGAGAGTGCAGATTGTAGAGTCCTTGTGAGTGAAGAAGGTTAGTCTTCACGTGTGAATTGAGTCTTAGGAATACTTGTACTCCAAGCAATTGTCTGTTGGATGATTGCATTGGTTAGGTAGATTTTAAGCTGTGTCTCACTCAAAGTTGTGAAGCAAGAGTGTGTGTACCTTGATCAAAGTTGTGAAGCAAGATCAAGGTGTGTATGAAGTGTCTCTTCATATTGTTTTTTTAATTGTGAGTTATATATCACTGTAGTGTGATTGAGGGGGAGTGAGTGGGAATACTCAGGTCTAGAGTGTCTCTAGGCTGAAGTGTCATTGGGTAGGTTTTAAGTGAGGAGCGCAAACTGTGTTATTTGACTCTGAATTAATTCTGCTAATAGTGAAGTTCCTCCCTGGCTTGGTAGCCCCCAGATGTAGGTATTGTTGACACTGAACTGGGTAAAAAATTGTTGTGTTATTTACTGCTTTTACTTACAGTTTAATTAGTGAATACAGTAGTCAATGTCACAGTGGATGTTATAACTTTGGGAATAACATCCATCGTGTGCTTGCCAAAATTTTCAATTGGCATCAGAGCAGACACCCTGCCTGTCTAAATCTGGGTGAGATCTAGGGAAAATAAATTTTGGTACGATGATTGCATTCCTAAAATCATTAGATAGCAAGGCTTGGAGAGCTACAAACTCTGGCTGGAAACATCCTGTGAAGACTGACAAGGATGGAGTAGATGTGTTAATTCTTGAAGAGGAATGGAACAAAGAGTAAGAGGCCTTAGCTCTTGGAAACTCAAAAGCATTGAATGCAATTTTCAATGGTATAGAGAAAAACATCTTTAGACTGGTACACCACTGTGAACTAGCAAAGGATGTTTGGGACACTCTCAGAACTACTCATGAAGGAACTTCCAAGGTCAAAATGTCAAGACTTCAAATGCTGACCACCAAATTTGAAGGTCTGAGAATAAAGGAAGATGAGACCATTCATGAGTTTTACATGAATGTTCTTGAACTTGCAGACACCTCAGGAGCTCTGGGAGAAAAGATGACTGAAGAGAAGCTTGTAAGAAAGATTCTAAGGTCACTACCTAAAAGGTTTGCTATGAAAGTAACAGCCATTGAAGAAGCCCAAGACATATGCCACATGAAAGTGGATGAACTCATTGGTTCCCTTCAAACCTTTGAAATGGGAATGAGTGATCAGGCTGTGGAGAAAAAGAACAAAAGCATAGCTCTTGTCTCAAACACTGCTGATTCAGATGAAGAAGATGTTGAAAAGGAGGAGAATTTGTCTGAAGCAACTGCTTTGCTTGGAAGACAGTTCAACAAACTGGTCAAAAGGATATATGCTAGGTCTAAACCTTATACCAAAAGCATGCCTTCTGATAAAGAGAAATCTAAAGATAAAGTCAGCCAAAGCAAAGGAATACAGTGTGTCGCTACTGCGAAAATCGGCGCCGGCTGAACAGAAGAATCGCCACCGTGCGTTATTTATCCCAAAGGAGGGGAAAGGAAACGCTCGAGGTAAACCTAACGCAAAACAGGGAAGGAATGGTCATCGCAACCAAAACCTGGATTCGGGAGTCGGTTACGCAAGGGGAAGGTATTAACACCCCTCACGTCCGTCGTACTCGACGGGATCCACGCTTGTTTTCGGGTATGGATGGTTATTCTATCTACTCTATAGGTCAGGGGTTAAAAGAAAAGAAAATGACTCGGCAAAGTATCGCACTTTATGCCTACGTATTCCCGTCTGGAACGAGAAATCAGAGTCAACGTAGTTCGCCTGCCTACGGGAAAGGAGGGGAAGGTTGCTCGCTAGGATATCGCATCCTATGCCTACGTACTTTCATACAGCATGAAAGATCAGAGCAAACGTAGTTCGGGCCACGTACGACACAAGTCTGTTTTGATCGCTTTTATTCCTTCTGAAAAAGGGTTTTTCTGATTACAGTCCAAGCGGACAAAAATGACGTCTTGATGAGTTCACATTCTTTTACAGAAGAAGTGTCTTTTATTGTGTTTGCAATCTTTTATGGTGTTTTTCTGTTTGTTTTGAGAAAGAAGAGACAGAACTCTAACCTACGGTTGCGAAGGGAATCAAACTAACCTAATGTTATCATGCATGGGTTGAGACCTAGTGTCTATCATGCTCCTCTCCTGCACAGAGAGAAACAGAGATCCTAAGGGAATAGACGGAAACAGAAACAATATCAGATATATACAGTAAAGCAGTAAAATGCATGGATGCAGCAATACAAGCGAGGCAAGGGAGTCCCACTCAACCTCGAACCTAGAAAACAATAGGCAAAAGTGAACAGGATTCACTTTCAACCCAACAGGTTAAACAGCAAACAATACAGTCAGGGAAAACCAATCAATACATCAGAAATGAAATACAGCAAAAATAAACAGCCACAGCAGCTCTGCATCAACACCTATCTTCAAGTCATCTCCAATCAGCTACAAGCATCAATCTCCATCTCCACAGCCTTCCAGCAAGGTCTTTGTCATCAATCTTCAGTCTGCAATGGCTTTTCTTCAAGTCTCAAACCTCCAGGATGAGGGATCAATCACAAGAGTGAATTGGGTGTTAAGCAATTAGTTGACCACCAAGGGTGGCAAACAAACTGCTACTAACACATAGGATATTTTCTCTCAAGAGTTCTATCCCTTAGACAGTAGCACCAAGCCTTCCAAAGGAAGGGGGTGAGTGTCTTAGAGAGATTCTGCATCACAGAGAAGAATGGAGGCAGTCAAGACCTTCCATGTTTGAGAATCAAGTTGACTACTCTAGGGCTCTGCCTAACTCCTAGATCCTATCAACTTCAACAGCTGCCAGCACAGAATCTCCTCATCAACTCTGGAAGTTGGACTTCGATCTCTGGATCTCCAATGGGCTTCATTATCACAAGTCTTCAGCTTTCTCCAAGTCCCCAAGCAAACCAAATACCCACACAAACAAATTATAATCCCCAGAGAGGGCACACCACACCAGTCAAGCAAATACAGACAATACTAATAGCAGTAGGGGAATCCTAACATTTTCTAAGGGATATAATAACTACCCCTAATCCCTATAGTCCCATATCCCCAAACTTTCAGTCTCTAAATCCTAAGGGAAATGATTCAATTCTCCTAAGTCATCACTTAAACCCTAATTTGTTCATGTTATTCACACTTAGTCTAATCACCTAAATTTAATTTCTAAAATTGTGAATTAAATCCTATATACAAGATACATGTCTAACCTAATCAACCTAAAAAGAAGGGATTAAAAATACTAAATCATCTATTAGAACAAAAATCATCAAATTTAAGCATCAAACTAAACTTAACAAAATGCTATTTACAAGAAAAATGCATGAAAATATTAAAACAAAATAAAATGTCAATTTTATTTTTTGGTATTTTTCTAGACAGAATTATGGACCTATAGCAAAAAGAACCAATTAAAACAAGCCATTTTCCATTTTTTATGATTTTTTTAAAGATGTAAAAATATTAAAGAAAATTAAAACACAAAAATAAGAAATAAAAGGGGAGGGGGTCTGAATAGCAGCTTCGCCCAGTTCAAATTCCAGGTGGGCCATGAAACCAGGGGTGTGAATATTAAAAGCAGTAGGCCCAACGCGCTTAGAAAATTGAATTAAAAAACCAAAAGAAAATGATCAAATACTCGGTGCAGAAAGTAATAATTTCACGTGCATTCCAATGGGCCCATCCAAAAGGGGGTGGGGATAGTGATCTGAGTCCAAAGCCCAGACGCGCGTTTAATGAAAACACTGCGTTTCATTCGGTCAGCTCCCTCCAACTTTCAATTTGAATCTCAGCCATACGATGCGATGAAATTGTCAAATAATTGAGATGATCAGACGGTCATCCTTCATCGTCCCCAAACCAAAACCCTAACTTCAGAATTTCACTCCCCATGCAGCCATGTTCAGGTCCCTCATGCTCCTTCGATACGCCATGAAATCAAGACCTATAAAGACCAAACTCCCTCCATTTCTTCCCCTCTACACGGCCATGCTCTTATTTTTGACTGAAACCAATCCTATAATAAAACCCGATCGGTGGAAACCTTTGATTCATCAACTGTACACTGCAATGGAAGTTCACCAGACTTGCCAACTCTTGTACTAATGTATTCTCCATATTGCACTGATTACTCTGAGCTAATTCACCATGATTAACATCCCCTAAACCAAGGTTTCTTGATCATCAAAGTCTCAACACTCTGCCATCAAACTTCATAGAACTCTCTCTAAATTTCAGGAATCAATCCCCTATAGTCTCTAAGCATTTTGATCCTAACCACATGATCTAAAACTGAATAAATAAGGAGATTCGAAGAGAAATGCCTACCTTGCAAGTGATGATGACTATGGTGGTTCCCCTTCAATTCAAGCCTTGATGCTTGCTTCAAGTGATCTTCAATGGATGCTAGTCTTTCTGTTTGCACTGGTTCTTGCTCAACCTTCTTGAATCACCCTAGCCACTCCTTCATGCAACTTGGAGTGAAGCTTTGGATCTCATGAACCAGCCACGAATTCCTCTCACTCTTGTTTGCCAATTGCTCTATGATGATGATGGAAGATGATGGAAACAAGAACTATGATGATTGATGAAGTTTTAATGGAGTTTGAGATCAAAATGCAACATGGATGAAGGAATTCAAACTATGGTATGCAAGCACAATCAATCACCAACCCCTGCACAAATGGTTTCACTTCATTATATAGATGATGACTAACAGCTTGAGAAGTTTCTAGAATGATCTTGGAGGATTCTAGAAAGTTGTGGAAATTCATGGAAATTCTCATTTGATGGTATTTTGCATTCTCATGATACCCCATGCTTGCACCTTTGTAAACTTGTGTTAAAATCTCCTTTCATGAGATATTGGAGTGATAATAGAGCTTACATGCCTTTATTTTTGCTTTATGTTGAACTTCTCATGTGTATCTTATTATGCAAGTAACAAAATAACAAAGCAAGTCCAAAAATTAACCCTTAACTCAAAAAAGTGGCTGAACCAATGTCTTTAAAATGATGTTTGGAATCAATTTGGTATATTGGATTACCCATGTTGGGTTTGTAGATCTCTCAAACCAATTTTTCATTTCAACTTTTTCAACTTATATGCCTTTTTAGGTCATTTTCCACCAACTTTGGTCAAGTCTCATTCCATGCATTTACAAACTTCCATGACTTCTTTTCTAGACCTAAAATGGCATTTTGAGCAACTTTGATGTTGTGAAGTTTTTCATTTGAAGCTTCCTTGTATGAGTTTTAGGCATAAGCTAAGAATGACCTGTAATTCTTAAATGACCAAAATACCCTTTGCTTGCCAAGACCATAAGTAGAGTTCCACAAATCATATGAAGGCATACCATACCATTCTAGAAATCTAAGACAATTAGGAACAATTCTTATGTTTACCAGAAATTCATTAGAAATTTCCTTGAGTGGTAAAAATAGCTTGGAAGTCAAGTCACTTTCACAGACAAAATCTCAGACACCTCAGATGACCTGTAACTTGCAAGGACCATAACTTGAGTTCTATAAATCTCCTTGATGTCTTCTACCACTCAAATTAAAGGTCTTGCGATCCTCTACAAGTTTCATTTTGGCCAAGGATCCATTTGAAACTTGCATTTTGACTTATCTTGCTTGGAAATTTGACCTAAACTAGGGGATTTTACTCAGAAACCCTAATTTAGAAACTCCTCTTCTCCTTGATTTCTCTTGAATTATTCTTGGCATATCACCATATCCTCTTCTACATGTCAAATGATGAACCCCACATCTCTCCAATAGACCTTAATGTCTTTTAATCAGTCAATTGACCTAGAGCTGACCCTAGAGGAAACCCTAGTTGACTGTCTTCAACTGCAATTCTTGTGATCACACCAAGGAATTGTCTTCTTCTTCAAATGACTTTCTAAGTCTCCCATGATGTCCAGATACTCTCCATGCTCAGCCCACAGCTCACAATTTCTTTGTTGACCCTCAGCTACCCTCAGATAGGAGATGGATGCACTGCTTGATCCATTGACTTTCCAGCTTTCAAATTCTTTCTGATGACTTGAAAGGGATTGAATTAGAATAATAACCTCTTGATAGGCTCATAGAGATGAGAACAATGATTGGTCCCCTGTTGGATGACTTGCTATGCTTATGCTATGCAGATGAGTAGACTATGTGCATGACTCTATATGCAGATGCTAATGCAATTGAAACATAGACCAAGTGAAAATAGGTTGAGCAAATTTTAGGGTGCAACAGCTTCCCCTATTCAAGCGACTTGGACCCGATTGGGTGAAGAGCGAACGGCCTTCAAACATTCGAGGTACGAGACGGTTGAATACTAAGAACCCGGAAATTTGCCAACCGCAGAAATAAACTGCACCACTGTTTGGGGAACGACATTTGCTGACCGGATCTGGTTGTTACGACAATGAACTTACCCATTAGCGATCGTGCTGGGGATTATTTATATCAGCCTGAAAAAGATTCTATCATCGAAAAACTTGTCCATGTTAGGACTCCTGTTTTGTCAACACCAAGAAAACTCAACTAAACTTGTCCACGTTAGGAAAAATCTCGACAGCCTCACCGGGGATCGTCTGCCTCTCATCAGAAGTAAATCGTCCACGTTGGGACTAAACTCTTCCATGTTATGAATAATATCTTTCCATGTTAGGGATACCTCTGCTTGACTTGTCCACGTAAGGAATCATCTCATCTTTCCACGTAATGAACCAATCCTTCCACGTAAGGAAACTAACTTCTTTTCTGAATCTGTCCACGTCAGGACTAAACTTTCCACGTAAGGAATAAACTCATCTTTTCCACGTAAGGAATCAATCTTCTTCCACATAAGGAATAAAACTCTCAATCTGCCCACGTAAGGACTCGAAGCTTTCCACGTAAGGAATAAACTTGCTTTTCCACGTAAGGAACTAAAATCTCTCTTTCCACGTAAGGAATAAATTTGTCCACGTCAGGACTCACGTTTCGTCTTGATTTGCTGAGGAAATAAAATTTGTCCACGTCAGGACTCACGTCTCCACTTGCTGAAGTAATAGAACCTGTCCATGTCAGGACTTGCGCGTCTTTGACTTGCTGGGGAAATAACTTGTCCATGTCAGGACTCACATCTTCATCCGATGAAATAATAGAACCTGTCCCCGTTAGGACTTGCACGTCTTCGACTTGCTGGGGAAGTGAGACTTGTCCACGTCAGGACTCACATTTTGCTCACAACACGGAGAAGGATAAATTTGTCCACGTCAGGACTCTCGCATCTTGACGACACGAAGGACTATAAACTTGTCCACGTCAGGACGCACATTTCACCATCACGAATAAAGCTATCTGTTGGAAATAAATTGTCCACGTCAGGACCGCAACACGAAGAGTAACCCACTTTGGTCCACGTCAGGACTCCACACTCAATCAATACCGAGAACTCGAATTTGTCCACGCTAGGACTAACACATATCGTCACCTGGAAGAAATGTCCACGTTAGGACTCCACATTCCAACAATTCTGAGAAATCGAACCTGTCCACGTTAGGACTGGCACATATCGTCAACTGAGGAAATCAATCTGTCCACGTCAGGACCCCCACTTCTCTAACACGAAGAAGATCCCTCAATAAAATTTGTCCTCGTCAGGACTCATCCTTCCATTGGTCCGCAAACTTCTTATCACTGACGTTACAGCGACTTTGAGGCTGACTCTACTGGGGATATTTGGAAATTAAACTACTGGACGCCTGTTCTGATAACCGGCAGTAGCCTCTGAAATTCTGATTCAGGAAACCCTTTGATGACAAATAACTATGCTTGAGGACAAGGAGAAATTTTGCCTACTAACTCTGGCGGGGCAAACACGAGAAATTCATAAATAACTCAAAGAGAATTTCATCATGACAACTCTGTGGGGAGCAGTGCCAAAGCTGACACTTCCTTGAATGTCTCGCGCCGAGACCTCGAATGCTTGATACTTCATTTGAGCAAGAGCTCTCTCTACCTGCAAGAGAAACAATACTTGAAACAAAAGGTTGGCCAATCTGGTTTATGTTTCAAAATGCATGCGTTTGACAATGATGCAATGCTCCATTCGACATGGAAACGCTACGTTTTTTTCATTTGGTGGATGCAAGTATGACACTATATGCCAATGCAAATGCAGACTCGAACTGCCGGGATACGGGAAACCGCTTCAGCAAAATAAATGCTGAAGACAAAGCCGACTCCGCTGGGGATAGCCAGGTGCTACAAAATTATTCCAGCCAAATAAATGCTGGAAGAGTGAAGTCGACTCAGCTGGGAAAATGGGAACTTGAACCAAGCGCCTCATTGAAGTAACACCCTGCTGGGGATATAACTCTGCTGGAGAATAGCAGATGCGCTCGGTATGATTATACTTCTGCCGGAAAGTGAACGGATATCACACGGTGTTCTGACAAAATAAATGCCAATGCGCCACACCAACTCTGCCGGGGAGAGCCTTAATCTTCGAATTCCACTGGGAGGAATGAAAACACTGGTTGGAAAGAGAACTTCGCTGGGCGGGATGATTCTCTTGGGAAAATCAACTGACTCCGCTGGGGGAGATGTAAACTGACCCTGCGGGGAAAGGTGGACTTGTCTGAATACAGCTCACCAATATTAGTCTTTTGAGACTAAAACCATCTCGGCTTGAGATACACTGTCTGAATACAGCCTTATAATCTTGGAATCGCCAAACTCTGTTGAGGATGAATGACTTTGCTGGAGAATGTCCTTTGGATAAGCTCCGGCTAGCTGGGGAGTTCGATCCTTATGCACGACATGCGTGTGGGTCGAGTCTTTCGTTACTGCAATCTTTTGATCGTCTTCCTCGCACGGCTATGAAACCTGCAACAACACAAACAAGACAAGACAAGCCTATGCAGCCAAATCGATTCAGGTTAGTGACGTTATTTTCAGTTAATTCAAAGCTTTAGCAATTGTCGGCAAGGGCCAGTGATGTTATACACATGCTAGTTTCAGTAAACTTAGGCGCTTTATCATGAACAAAACAGTAAAGAACCAGCATCAAATACTGAATAACATATTTTATTGATTGGGCCCCTGAACGGACGGAGTTTTGTACACGGGATGTAACTCCTGAAAAGAGGAAGCTACGCAAAGAAAATATACAAGTATGCATAAGAAGCATAAATATTTTGACAAATTAAATTTGTACACATGTCGGCAACGGGATGCAGACGAACACCACGAACTGATCCTCCTATGACTCATCCGACTTTAATGCTTTCCCGGTATCCACACGTCCGAAGAGATTGTATCTGATGATCGACCCTCAGGCATATTCTCCCGCACCGATGCTCAACGCAGTATCAAATTCGGACCGCAGTCATTTACTTTTTAAATCCCTAACTTTTGCGTGAACCGCCCTTTACGGGTTTTCAGTTCACCGGGATACCCCTTTTTGCCGAAGCCGCCCAGTGTAGGTTTTCAACTTCGCGGGTGTACATTTTTTAGTCTTATCCCTAAATTTTGCCCGAACCTTTCATTCTGTTTTTGGTTCGCCAGGATGCCCCATTTTTGCCTGGACTCTCTTTTTCTGTCCAGCGGGTCAATTTTAAGCAAAGTATTTTTTAACTGCGTCCGAATTCACAGGCGACGTGAAGTCTTCACCGTCCATAGTGGACAACAATAAAGCTCCTCCTGAAAAGACTTTCCTGACAACGTATGGCCCTTCGTAGTTGGGGGTCCACTTGCCCCTGTGATCTGCCTGCGGCGGGAGAATCCTTTTCAGCACAAGGTCGCCCGTCTGAAAGCTTCGCGGATGTATCCTCTTATCATATGCTTTCTTCATTCGGCTCTGGTACAAACGACCGTATGCTAGAGAAGCTAGCCTCTTTTCATCCATTAAACTCAGTTGGTTCAACCTGTCTTTCACCCATTCTGCCTCATCTAGCTGAACGTCTCGCAATACCCTCAGAGAAGGGATCTCAACTTCCAATGGTAATACCGCTTCCATTCCGTATACCAACGAGAACGGGGTTGCCCCGGTTGATGTGCGTACCGTCGTACGATAACCGTGCAAAGCAAAAGGTAGCATCTCGTGCCAATCCTTATAGGTCACCACCATTTTCTGAACGATCTTCTTGATATTCTTATTGGCCGCTTCGACAGCGCCATTCATCTTGGGTCGGTAAGGGGAGGAGTTGTGATGTTCGATTTTGAAATTCTGACAGAGCTCCTTCATCATTTTGTTGTTCAGGTTTGAACCGTTGTCCGTGATTATCCGCTCGGGGATCCCATATCGGCAAATGATATCTCTCTTGATGAATCTGGCTACCACTTGCTTCGTTACATTTGCGTAAGACGCCGCTTCTACCCACTTGGTGAAATAATCGATTGCCACTAGAATGAACCGGTGCCCATTGGAAGCCGTCGGCTCGATCTTTCCAATCATATCGATTCCCCACATCAAGAATGGCCATGGCGATGACATCACATTTAGAGGACTTGGAGGCACATGGATCTTATCAGCATAAATTTGGCACTTGTGGCACTTCCTCGCAAACTTGAAACAATCAGTTTCCATAGTCAGCCAAAAATAACCTGCTCGCAGCAGTTTTCTCGTCATAGCATGCCCACCAGCATGCGTACCAAAGGTACCCTCATGTATTTCCTCCATGAGCAGCTTTGCCTCTCTTTCGTCTACACAACGCAACAGTACCAAGTCGTGGTTTCTTCTGTACAAGACACCATCTGGATTCAAATAGAAATTACCCGCTAACCTCCTGAGAGTCTTCTGATCTTGACTGGATGCCCCAGCCGGGTACTCTTTGTTCTTCAGGAAATTAAGGATATCAAAATACCACGGTTTATCATCGGACGCCTCGTCAATAGCAAACACAAATGCTGGTCTATCAAGTCGAGAGATAATGATTCTGGGAGCTTCGTTCCAGAAGTTGACCTTGTACATGGAAGACAAAGTGGCTAGGGCGTCAGCCATCTGATTTTCTGCCCGCGGTACATGATGCAATTCAACCTTGTCAAAGAAAGGCAGCAATCTCCTTGCGTAATTCATGTAATGTATCAAGTTGGGTTGACGTGTCTCCCATTCCCCTTTTATCTGATTCACCACCAGAGCTGAGTCTCCGTATACGTCCAGATTCTTGATTCGCAAATCAATGGCTTCTTCAAGCCCCATTATACAAGCTTCGTATTCAGCTTCATTATTGGTAACGGCAAAGGTCAATCGGGCAGTAAACGGGATGTGAGACCCGTGTGGCGTAGTGATGATTGCCCCTATTCCGCTACCGTAAGCATTCACAGCTCCGTCAAATATCATCTTCCATTTGGAACTCAACTCTGGTCCTTCGTCTGGCAACGGCTCTTCACAATCTTTCAACTTTAGGTACATGATATCCTCGTCAGGAAAATCAAACCTCATCGATTGGTAATCTTCAATAGGCTGCTCCGCCAAGTACTCAGACAGCACGCTCCCCTTTATAGCTTTTTGCGAGACATATTGGATGTCATATTCAGTCAAGACCATCTGCCAACGGGCAATTCTCCCTGATAGCGCCTGCTTTTCGAACACATATTTGATAGGATCCATCTTAGAGATGAGCATGGTTGTATGATTCAGTATCTATTGCCTCAAACGCTTGGCGGCCCAGGCTAGCGCGCAGCAAGTTTTCTCAAGCATTGAATATCGAGATTCACAATCTGTAAATTTCCTACTCAAGTAATAAATTGCATGCTCTTTTCTTCCCGTCTCGTCGTGTTGACCGAGAACACAACCCATGCTTCCCTCAAGAACTGTCAAATACATAATCAAGGGTCTCCCTGCCACTGGGGGTATCAAAATAGGAGGCTCCTGCAAATACTGCTTTATTTTATCGAACGCCTTTTGACAATTTTCGTTCCACGTTACAGCTTGATCTTTTTTCAACAGCTTCAATAATGGTTCACACGTAGCCGTTAGGTGAGAGATGAACCGAGCGATGTAGTTCAACCTCCCTAAAAACCCGCGCATCTCTTTCTCTGTTTTAGGCGTCGGCATTTCTTGAATTGCTTTTATTTTAGCAGGATCGACCTCTATTCCTCTTTCACTTACGATAAACCCTAGCAGCTTACCCGATCTCACCCCGAAGGTGCATTTGTTAGGGTTCAGTCTCAGCCTGAACTTCCTAAGCCTCTTAAATAACTTCAACAGATTCACCAGATGCTCTTCCTCCGTCTGGGATTTGGCAATCATATCGTCAACATAAACTTCGATCTCTTTATGCATCATATCATGGAAAAGAGTCGTCATCGCACGCTGATATGTTGCCCCAGCATTTTTCAAACCAAAGGGCATCACTTTGTAGCAAAATGTTCCCCAAGGCGTTATGAAAGTAGTCTTCTCCATATCCTCTGGCGCCATTTTAATCTGATTATAGCCTGAAAATCCATCCATGAAGGAGAATACGGAGTATTGAGCAGTATTATCAACTAGCACGTCGATATGAGGAAGTGGAAAATCGTCCTTTGGGCTTGCTTTATTCAAATCCCTATAATCCACGCACATCCGAACCTTGCCATCTTTCTTCGGCACTGGTACGATGTTAGCAACCCATGAGGGATATTTTGTCACAGCCAGGAAACCAGCATCCCACTGTTTTTGAACTTCCTCTTTGATCTTCACCGCCATATCTGGTCTAGTTCTGCGAAGCTTTTGTTTGACCGGTGGGCATTCTTCTTTCAATGGCAGACGGTGCACAACCATATCTGTATCGAGCCCTGGCATATCTTCATACGACCAAGCGAATACATCACTATACTCTCGGAGCATTTCAACCAGTCTTCGCTTAATATCGCTCTGCAGCGCGGCCCCGATACGAATATTCTTCTCAACCCCTTCCGACCCCAAGTTGATAATTTCGATGACCTCTTCGTGAGGCAGAATGACACGCTCTTCTTGTTTCACCAACCAAGACAGTTCTTTCGGAACGTCGCTATCTTCGACAACCTCTTCTTCGGCCTGAAATACCGGGTGCTCAAAGTCGGGACGAGTCATAGGTGGTTCAAGGATGTCATCTGAAAATGTCATCCTGCAAAAAGAATGGTTAAATACTTCAAAATGCGTATAAAGCGAATAACCACGTTGCCATTTTATTGAAAAATACAAAACAAGAACAACAGAGATTACAATATTTGCACATGAGAAAACGCCTTTTATTTAACATGCAATGTTCATAACAGCACAGCCCTAAGCAAATCATGATGCCCCAGGCAAGGCATCAGATTTTTCAACAATTAATAAAACAAAGCATTACTGTTTAAGAGTCACAGGAACAAGCTCCTGAATGGACCAGTTGCACAGTCCTTGTCCTGGCGTGCTTGGCTGAATCCAGGCATCCATATCGCAGTCGCTGTCTCCTTCGTCAGACTCCGAAGCAGCATTGATGGTCTCGTGACATATTCCACTGGCAGAGATGGTTATTGGCCCTCTGAAACGGGGTGCTCCCACAGCAGGTGCTGACGACGACGGTTGGTATCTCATCCTGAACCGGTCCATCTTCACAGGGATATCCAGCATTTTGCCCCAGCCCTTTGCTTCTCCTGCCTCCACCAGAGCTTGGGCTTCTTTATACGACGAGACGGCTATCTCCGACACTCTGCTCGGCCCGGGACCTTTGTCCTTGATACGCAACCCTTCAAATGCCTGGCAGGGTGTTTCGTGGATCTCTCCATCGACCTCCACATATTTAAATGATGATAGATGGCTGACCAGGATGTCTTCTTCTCCGCATACGGTGACTACGTTGTCTCCCACCATATATTTCAACTTCTGATGCAGGGTAGACGTGACTGCCCCAGCCCCATGAATCCAGGGTCTTCCGAGCAGGCAGGTATACGCAGGCTGTATATCCATGATATAGAATTCAGTCGCAAACACCTCCGGCCCCACCTATAGAGGCAATGTTATCGATCCGAAAATTGTTCGCCGTGTCCCATCAAATGCTCTGACTACCAAGTCACTGGGCGTGCACAAGATTCCTCTGACATCTAGCTTCATCATCGCTTTCTTGGGCAACACATTTAAGGATGAGTCGGTGTCGACCAGTACAGGCGACATTACTGATCCTCTACACTCAACAGATATGTGCAGTGCCATATTATGATCTCTCCCCTTCGGGGTCAAATCGAAGTCGGTAAAGCCCAAGCTGTGGCCTGCATTCACATGTGCCAACACTCCTTCCAGCTGATTCACGGAGACGTCTTGGGGTACGAAGGAAGTATCCAGGACTTTCAATAAAGCATTTCTGTGAGCTTCAGAACATAAGAGCAACGACAAGATGGATATTTTTGACGGTGTCTGCTGCAGATGCTCCACAATCTTATAGTCACTTTTTCGAATCAAGCGCATGAACTCTTCTACGTCTTTCGATGCCGATGCTTTGTCGCTTGCTTGCACGGGGACATTCTCAACCATCTTTCCCTTCCCCTTTGCCAGTCTTTCGGCCTCCACCTCAGGCGATATGAAGATCCTACCACTCCTTGTCATGCCTCCTGAACCGACCACATTCTCTACAGTCTCGGCTGGTTGCTTATTAACATCAATCTTTATTCCATCACAATACACTTCCAACCCATATGACCATGGGACTGCTTTTGTGCTCTCGTACGGGATTGGTTCGGCCTTAGTTATGGTGATCGGTGGTCGCTGAGTCGGTGTTGTTATAGTGATTGTCTTTCGAGGAATCGTTACAGTGGCCACATCACTCTGATTATCTGCTACTGCCCCCGCGGGCTCTTCGATTGCTGCTCGGTCAAACTGCAATGTGCCGTCATCAATTAAAGCCTGAATGCCTTTCTTCAAATCATCACACCTCCCAGCCAGGGTCCAGCATTCTAAGCAATACTCGTCACATCCTGGATAAACACCCCCTTGTAACAATCTGCTTTTTATCTCGCTCAGCGGCGTCTTTAAATCATCAACATTCATAATCAGATTCAACCCTTCCTCAGTCAGAATGGCGTTTGCCCCATGATTAGGCATGAGTTTCTGCACTATATTCGGACCTGCCGTTCCGAAATTGATAGTCTTATTGTCCAAAAGATCCTGCACAACATGCTTAAAAGCATGGCAACCCTCTATATCGTGGCCCGGAGCCCCAGAATGAAACTCACAGTGCCTGCTTGCATCATAACCATACGGAGGAGTTCCCGTTATCGGTGCCAGAGTTCTCTTCTCTACCAGGTTCAAACCCAACAATGTCTGCAACAAATCTGCGTACGTTGAGGGAGGCTTCTCAAACACTCTTCTTGGTTTACCACCCTGGAATCTTCGCTGAGCAGGCTGTGCCCCCTGCTGTGGCTGCTGCCGCTGCTGCATTGGCTGCTGCTGAAACGGTTGTTGATATGGAACAGTAACACTCGCCACCTGCTGCGGCTGATGATATTGGTTCCGACCTCTGCCTCGGCCTCTGCCTCGGCCCCCAAACACTGCGCTTGCCTCGCCCTGACGGCGGCCACCAAAAGCCTTCCTATTACTGCCAGATGTAGTTGATTCCTCAGCTTGGAATTTTCCCTGCTTAATGTTACGTTCAATCTTTTCTCCCATCAGAATTAAGTCTGAGAAGCTGGCCAGAGATGTATGAAACAACTTGTCATGAAACATGCCTGTGAATGTGCCAATGAACATGTCATTCATTTCCTTGTCTTCTAAAGGAGGACGGACCCTAGCAGCCATGTCGCGCCATCTTTGCGCGTACTCTTTAAAGCTCTCATCCTTCTTCTGAGATAGCCCTTGCAATTGGACCCGATTGGGCGCCAAGTCGCTGTTATACTTATAGTGGGCTACAAAAGCCTCTTCCAGTTGCTTCCATGTCTTTATATTAGTTGGCTCCAAACCCATATACCATTCTAGGGAAGGGCCTGATAGGCTATCTTGAAAGAAATGCATTAGCATTCTCTCATCAGTTGAGTATGCAGACATCTTTCTGTAATAAGCCCTCACGTGCACTTTCGGACAGGTATCTCCTTTATACTTATCAAACGTAGGAGCTTTGAATTTGATTGGCACCCTCAAGCCAGGTACCAGGCCCATTGTTGACATGTCTAAGCCCACAGCACTTTGGTTCAGGACCCCCCTCATCTGCTCTTCTAGCATTCTGATCTTCTGGGAGTCATCCATCGGCCCTTCGAAACCTCCGCCGGAGAAAGCGTCCTCCTGCTGATCTTCTTGCCACATACCATTCCCAGCTCCATACCCATCATATCCATTATTGCGGCCAGCTCTGATCTGATTCATCATTGGGCCTCGCCCTCTGTTGCCGTACCCCTGAGCAACTCCAGCAGGTCCAAAAGCCATTAACCCAGCGCCGTTTCCATTTCCGAAACCTCCGTAACCCTGATTGGCCACACCATAACCATCTTGCCCAAAGCCTTGAGCATTGAAACCATATTTCCCAACGTTATCGAATCCCTGATCGTTGAACCCGAATCCAGCATTGCCAAAGCCGTTGCCTCCCATATTATCACCCAAGTTGATATCACCGACCCCGACATTATGGACAGCAATCTCGTTCCCAACTCCGACGTTACCGTTCCCAGCAGCGGTAGCGTTGTTGACATTAGCAGCAGGTATATTGACTACAGGTGGAGCCACTGGCGTGGGAGTTCCATCTCCATGAACAGTATCGACTCGCACAGACTGATGATCCTCATTACCGTGACCAGCATTTCTGATCAACAGAGGCTGCACCATGGCTTGCAGATTCTCCTGACCTTTTGCAATAGCTTCCATGGTCTGCATAAAGAGAGCTAGCTTCTCGCGCACATCTTGCATCTCTTTCTGCATTTGATCCATGATTCTTCGACAGTTGGTGCGAGTGGAATATCTGTGCGGGCGTTGATCTGCAATCCTGAAAATGCCTGGTTCAAAACAGGAAATAAGATACCATCCAATGATTACCTGTAATGCAATATGAATATGAATGCGATGCAATGCGTGTGTCTGTGCATTAGGGGATAGCATTCCCCGATTCTAGTGTGAAGGTGCCAGTGCAGTGACAGTGCTAGCAATACAAAGATCGGAGTTGAATCACAGAAAGCCTCATATATTACGGAGAAAACCAATAGGCCAGGAATACAATGTCACTGAGTACAAAGAAAGGCATGACCCCAACCAACAATCCTGGTGATGGTCAGCACTATGCAAATAAAGCATACAAGTAAATACATGAAATGATCAAGCATTCCCATAAGTCTGGTACTCTTCTATTAACTTCTTGGTCTCTGGATGGCCTAGTCTGGTAAGCAGCCCTTCAACGAGTTGGTTTCTTTTCTTAAGAACACGTCGCATGTCTTCGGCAGTTTCCTCCCATGCCCCTTCTCCGAAGCGATCCTCCAACTTCCGCTTCTGAGACACAGCTTCATCTCTGCCTTTGATGGCCTTGTTTAGTGCATTCTGGAGACTATATCGGGTCATCACTTCTTCTTCACACTCCTTGATGCTAGACTTCAACTGCTCTTCGAGATCGGAAATTTGCTGCTTCAACTTATCTTCCCTCTTCTTATTGTTGGTGAGCGTGGCATTCCAAGTCTTATTGCAAGAAGAGATCTCTCGGTGGGCTGCGTCGAGTGCTTTCTTTTTGGATTCAAGCATGTCATGGGAGCTTCTGAACTCTTGCCCCAGACATTCGCGCTTCTTCCTCTCCTCAGTCAACTCAGCCCCTAATTTGTTCATTAGCTCAATCTGCTGTTGGAAAGCATGCACGGCCTTGTTTTTCTCACTACGTACCTGGGCTAGCTCCTGCTCTAACCCTTCGTTGATCTTCATCAAGGCTTCTTTTTCTTTCACAACTTGCTCGTAGGCCTCCCTAGAAACAGTAGTGGGCTCTGCTACCGGAATGGGAACAAGGATTGGTGCATCTGGAAATGGCATCCGCAACTGACTTGCTCTCTCCTGGATCCAAACTCTGTAAGGTGCATAGGCCTGACAGTCATTCTTCCCTAACAGCGGCTTCCCTCTCCGGTTAATACACGTCCAGGCATGTTGCAGCTTGGCTAATAAATCCCCTTTCAAATCTTCGGTGAAGTACAGAGATTCCTGTACTTCCTCCTCCTTGGGTGGGTTCTTCAGTGCATATCCGAATTGGCGAATGAACAGAGAAGGGTTGTAATTGATACAAGCTTTCCTCCCTATCAACGGAACGTTAGGGTACCCAGAACAACTGAAGATAAGCTTAGATCCCAGCAGATCTCTATCAAACCATTCGACGTCTTCGGAAGATAACCTCATCAGGCGCTCCGGCCAGCCAACTGGGACTGTAGTCTCTATGACAGCTCTTCTCTTAGGAAGGTGGCTCTCAAACCACATACCCAGCAATGGTACACAGAAATGAACATTCTTTCCTCTCCCCTTCTCATTCTTGTAATGCAGTGAGTGGTAGAAATCTCTGAGCAAGGTAGGTACAGGATTACCAGCGGCAAACAAGTAGAAGGCGTCGAAGTCCACAAAATCCGGTACATTGGGAAACAATACTATGCCGTAAATGCACAGAGCCAACACAGCATTGAAGGCAATCCAGCACCCGCTCTTAGCGTACTCCTGGGCTTTACCAATCAAGAACTGGAGCGAGAAGCCTGGAACTCCACGGGAAACAGTACTCAACAGTTCAGAAGCATCCATATGCAAAGCTTTTGCCAAGTCCTCCGGCTTGGGCTTAGCGCCAGAATGAATGAATGGAACCTTGTTCTGCACTAGTAGCTCAGTAAATTCAACATACTCTTCAATGGTAGGCCCCAAAATAAAATCAGCAAACGTAAAACATCTCAATGCGGGATCATAGAATTGCATCAAGGCATACAGCCCATCTAGCTCCATCTCCGTGGGTTTGCGCACCAATCTCAATAGTCTTCCATAGCTCATTCTGAAGCTCCTACGAACATCCTCATCAGCCAGAGAGATCAACCCAAGCAGGGGAACAATATTAGGAGTAGGTAATTTGTAAGCAACTGTCCTCCTTAAGCTGGCCATGACCAATCACTCAGAAATCCGGACACTAGAACTAGGGAAATGCAAATGCACCTGCAGCACAGACACACGTTAGTGGGATGCAATGGTGATGAGTATGCAAACAATGCAATGCAAGTGACATGCAACAGGGACCAAATGCCGTAGCTGAATGGCCTGAATCATATCAAGAAGTCTCAGATGAACTCTCTAGAAGTTCTCAAACCCTGGTCTCAGATAGACCTAACACAAAGCTCCCCCATTGGTCTCTGACAGACCTCAAACAAAAAACTCCCACTGGTCTCTGGTAGACCTCAAATCATATCTCGAACTGGTCTCTGACAGACCTCAGAACTCTCCAAATAGTCTCTGACAGACCTCAGAACTCTCCATAAATACTCAAGATCTCTGATCAAGAAATAACCGGTATCTGAAGGTCTAGTTACCTGCATAACCCCAAACCCTCTCACAGGTGGATGTCCTAGTAACTGACAAAGGTATGGCATCCTATGCGGTCGTCGGCGTCACAGACTTTCAGGGTTGATGATACGATTCCCAGAAGGAGTGGCATCATCAAATCCTGAAGAGGCCTCACTTAGCCAACTTCCAAATGATCGGTCCCCAGAGTCGACAATTCAACTAACCAGCAACCCACGCCAACCAAAGGAAGGGGCAGGAGGCCAACCAGAGGAACCTCGTCTGAGTGTAGATTTCGCGGGACACCAAGGCAAGCAAAGCAAGCGGGCGCCCACTAATCTCTACTCTAAGTCTAAGGTGCACTCAAGCCCAGGTCCGGCTTCTCACTCAATATCAGAACACCCATCACAACCCCCAAATACAGCAATAATGACAATAATAATATGCTGAAAGTAAAGGTCAGAAATATAAATCCATACAAAATCCTCGACGGGAAAACAAGCGTTAGGATTGACTCTCTTAAGGGACGTTGGATCCCAAATGCATAAGAACTATCGCAGTCCTTAGCAGCCAGGGGACGTTGGGTCCCCAGCAGAGTCGCCAGCTGTCGCTACTGCGAAAATCGGCGCCGGCTGAACAGAAGAGTCGCCACCGTGCGTTATTTATCCCAAAGGAGCGGAAAGGAAACGCTCGAGGTAAACCTAACGCAAAACGGGGAAGGAATGGTCATCGCAACCAAAACCTGGATTCGGGAGTCGGTTACGCAAGGGGAAGGTATTAGCACCCCTCACGTCCGTCGTACTCGACGGGATCCACGCTTGTTTTCGGGTATGAATGGTTATTCTATCTACTCTATAGGTCAGGGGTTAAAAGAAAAGAAAATGACTCGGCAAAGTATCGCACTTTATTCCTACGTATTCCCGTCTGGAACGAGAAATCAGAGTCAACGTAGTTCGCCTACCTACGGGAAAGGAGGGGAAGGTTGCTCGCTAGGATATCGCATCCTATGCCTACGTACTTTCATACAGCATGAAAGATCAGAGCAAACGTAGTTCGGGCCACGTACGACACAAGTCTGTTTTGATCGCTTTTATTCCTTCTGAAAAAGGGTTTTTCTGATTACAGTCCAAGCGGACAAAAATGACGTCTTGATGAGTTCACATTCTTTTACGGAAGAAGTGTCTTTTATTGTGTTTGCAATCTTTTATGGTGTTTTTCTGTTTGTTTTGAGAAAGAAGAGACAGAACTCTAACCTACGGTTGCGAAGGGAATCAAACTAACCTAATGTTATCATGCATGGGTTGAGACCTAGTGTCTATCATGCTCCTCTCCTGCACAGAGAGAAACAGAGATCCTAAGGGAATAGACGGAAACAGAAACAAAATCAGATATATACAGTAAAGCAGTAAAATGCATGGATGCAACAATACAAGCGAGGCAAGGGAGTCCCACTCAACCTCGAACCTAGAAAACAATAGGCAAAAGTGAACAGGATTCACTTTCAACCCAACAGGTTAAACAGCAAACAATACAGTCAGGGAAAACCAATCAATACATCAGAAATGAAATACAGCAAAAATAAACAGCCACAACAGCTCTGCATCAACACCTATCTTCAAGTCATCTCCAATCAGCTACAAGCATCAATCTCCATCTCCACAGCCTTCCAGCAAGGTCTTTGTCATCAATCTTCAGTCTGCAATGGCTTTTCTTCAAGTCTCAAACCTCCAGGATGAGGGATCAATCACAAGAGTGAATTGGGTGTTAAGCAATTAGTTGACCACCAAGGGTGGCAAACAAATTGCTACTAACACATAGGATATTCTCTCTCAAGAGTTCTATCCCTTAGACAGTAGCACCAATCCTTCCAAAGGAAGGGGGTGAGTGTCTTAGAGAGATTCTGCATCACAGAGAAGAATGGAGGCAGTCAAGACCTTCCATGTTTGAGAATCAAGTTGACTACTCTAGGGCTCTGCCTAACTCCTAGATCCTATCAACTTCAACAGCTGCCAGCACAGAATCTCCTCATCAACTCTGGAAGTTGGACTTCGATCTCTGGATCTCCAATGGGTTTCATTATCACAAGTCTTCAGCTTTCTCCAAGTCCCCAAGCAAACCAAATACCCACACAGACAAATTATAATCCCCAGAGAGGGCACACCACACCAGTCAAGCAAATACAGACAATACTAATAGCAGTAGGGGAATCCTAACATTTTCTAAGGGATATAATAACTACCCCTAATCCCTATAGTCCCATATCCCCAAACTTTCAGTCTCTAAATCCTAAGGGAAATGATTCAATTCTCCTAAGTCATCACTTAAACCCTAATTTGTTCATGTTATTCACACTTAGTCTAATCACCTAAATTTAATTTCTAAAATTGTGAATTAAATCCTATATACAAGATACATGTCTAATCTAATCAACCTAAAAAGAAGGGATTAAAAATACTAAATCATCTATTAGAACAAAAATCATCAAATTTAAGCATCAAACTAAACTTAACAAAATGCTATTTACAAGAAAAATGCATGAAAAATATTAAAACAAAATAAAATGTCAATTTTATTTTTTGGTATTTTTCTAGACAGAATTATGGACCTATAGCAAAAAGAACCAATTAAAACAAGCCATTTTCCATTTTTTATGATTTTTTTAAAGATGTGAAAATATTAAAGAAAATTAAAACACAAAAATAAGAAATAAAAGGGGAGGGGGTCTGAATAGCAGCTTCGCCCAGTTCAAATTCCAGGTGGGCCATGAAACCAGGGGTGTGAATATTAAAAGTAGTAGGCCCAACGCGCTCAGAAAATTGAATTAAAAAACCAAAAGAAAATGATCAAATCCTCGGTGCAGAAAGTAATAATTTCACGTGCATTCCAATGGGCCCATCCAAAAGGGGGTGGGGATAGTGATCTGAGTCCAAAGCCCAGACGCGCGTTTAATGAAAACACTGCTTTTCATTCGGTCAGCTCCCTCCAACTTTCAATTTGAATCTCAGCCATACGATGCGATGAAATTGTCAAATAATTGAGATGATCAGACGGTCATCCTTCATCGTCCCCAAACCAAAACCCTAACTTCAGAATTTCACTCCCCATGCAGCCATGTTCAGGTCCCTCATGCTCCTTCGATACGCCATGAAATCAAGACCTATAAAGACCAAACTCCCTCCATTTCTTCCCCTCTACACGGCCATGCTCTTAGTTTTGACTGAAACCAATCCTATAATAAAACCCGATCGGTGGAAACCTTTGATTCATCAACTGTACACTGCAATGGAAGTTCACCAGACTTGCCAACTCTTGTACTAATGTATTCTCCATATTGCACTGATTACTCTGAGCTAATTCACCATGATTAACATCCCCTAAACCAAGGTTTCTTGATCATCAAAGTCTCAACACTCTGCCATCAAACTTCATAGAACTCTCTCTAAATTTCAGGAATCAATCCCCTATAGTCTCTAAGCATTTTGATCCTAACCACATGATCTAAAACTGAATAAATAAGGAGATTCGAAGAGAAATGCCTACCTTGCAAGTGATGATGACTATGGTGGTTCCCCTTCAATTCAAGCCTTCATGCTTGCTTCAAGTGATCTTCAATGGATGCTAGTCTTTCTGTTTGCACTGGTTCTTGCTCAACCTTCTTGAATCACCCTAGCCACTCCTTCATGCAACTTGGAGTGAAGCTTTGGATCTCATGAACCAGCCACGAATTCCTCTCACTCTTGTTTGCCAATTGCTCTATGATGATGATGGAAGATGATGGAAACAAGAACTATGATGATTGATGAAGTTTTAATGGAGTTTGAGATCAAAATGCAACATGGATGAAGGAATTCAAACTATGGTATGCAAGCACAATCAATCACCAACCCCTACACAAATGGTTTCACTTTATTATATAGATGATGACTAACAGCTTGAGAAGTTTCTAGAATGATCTTGGAGGATTCTAGAAAGTTGTGGAAATTCATGAAAATTCTCATTTGATGGTATTTTGCATTCTCATGATAGCCCATGCTTGCACCTTTGTAAACTTGTGTTAAAATCTCCTTTCATGAGATATTGGAGTGATAAGAGAGCTTACATGCCTTTATTTTTGCTTTATGTTGAACTTCTCATGTGTATCTTATTATGCAAGTAACAAAATAACAAAGCAAGTCCAAAAATTAACCCTTAACTCAAACAAGTGGCTGAACCAATGTCTTTAAAATGATGTTTGGAATCAATTTGGTATATTGGATGACCCATGTTGGGTTTGTAGATCTCTCAAACCAATTTTTCATTTCAACTTTTTCAACTTATATGCCTTTTTAGGTCATTTTCCACCAACTTTGGTCAAGTCTCATTCCATGCATTTACAAACTTCCATGACTTCTTTTCTAGACTTAAAATGGTATTTTGAGAAACTTTGATGTTGTGAAGTTTTTCATTTGAAGCTTCCTTGTATGAGTTTTAGGCATAAGCTAAGAATGACCTGTAATTCTCAAATGACCAAAATACCCTTTGCTTGCCAAGACCATAAGTAGAGTTCCACAAATCATATGAAGGCATACCATACCATTATAGAAAGCTAAGACAATGAGGAACAATTCTTATGTTGACCAGAAATTCATTTGAAATCTCCTTGAGGGGTAAAAATAGCTTGGAAGTCAAGTCACTTTCACAGACAAAATCTCAGACACCTCAGATGACCTGTAACTTGCAAGGACCATAACTTGAGTTCTATAAATCTCCTTGATGTCTTATACCACTAAAATTAAAAGTCTTGAGATCCTCTACAAGTTTCATGTTGGCCAAGGATCCATTTGAAACTTGAATTTTGACTTATCTTGCTTGGAAATTTGACCTAAATTAGGGGATTTTACACAGAAACCCTAATTTAGAAACTCCTCTTCTCCTTGATTTCTCTTGAATTCTTCTTGGCATATCACCATATCCTCTTCTACATGTCAAATTATGAACCCCACATCTCTCCAATAGACCTTAATGCCTTTTAATCAGTCAATTGACCTAGAGTTGACTTAGAGCTGACCCCAGAGGAAACCCTAGTTGACTGTCTTCAACTGCAATTCTTGTGATCACACCAAGGACTTGTCTTCTTCTTCAAATGACTTTCTAAGTCTACCATGATGTCCATATACTCTCCATGCTCAGCCCACAGCTCACAATTTCTTTGTTGACCCTCAGCTACCCTCAGATAGGAGATGGATGCACTGCTTGATCCATTGACTTTCCAGCTTTCAAATTCTTTCTGATGACTTGAAAGGGATTGAATTAGAATAATAACCTCTTGATAGGCTCATAGAGATGAGAACAATGATTGGTCCCCTGTTGGATGACTTGTTATGCTTATGATATGCAGATGAGTAGACTATGTGCATGACTCTATATGCAGATGCTAATGCAATTGAAACATAGACCAAGTGAAAATAGGTTGAGCAAATTTTAGGGTGCAACACAGTGTCATGAATGTGAAGGATATGGTCATATCAGAAAGAGATGTTCCACATACCTCAAAAAGAAGGGCAAAAGCCTAACTGTTACTTGGTCAGATGGAGATTCTGACAGTGAATCAGAAGAGGAGTCAACCAAACATGTCACTACCCTTAACAGTGTGTGTATCTCTGAAGATGACTCTAGTGAAGAGGAATTAACTTTTGAGGAAATTGCAGCCTCATATCAAAAGCTTCATATCAGAAGCACAGAACTGTATCAGCAAGGAGAGCAACAGAAGAAAATCATCAAGGAGTTAGAAGCTGAAAAGAGAGAGCATCTAGCCACAATAAACACACTCAGAAGTGAAGTGAAGGAGTTGAAAAGTAAAAAGGATCAAATGACAAAATCCATAAGGATGCTCAATTCTGGGAGTGACACCCTAGAGGAAATCCTTCAGAGTGGACAAACCTCAGGAGATAGGTATGGACTAGGATTTGTTGATAAACAAAATTCTATGCTGAAACTCAAGAGATTACAACCTTAGGTCTAGAAGTTAAAGAGGATGTCACGACCAATGTCACAACATCCAACTAACAGAAACTGGAATCAAGTCAAAAGTAGATTCCAAGGTTATAGATGTTACCACTGTAGAAAACTTGGTCATATCAAATCTGTGTGTTTCTGGCTGCATGGATTTCCTAGTCATCCTCATCAAGAACAAAGAGCTCATGTCAAAAGGCGGCATCAAGCAAAAACTAAGAAGGGTGCCCCTAATAAGAAAAGACATTGGGTTGCCAAGAATATGGCCTTAGCAGCTCACACTTCTCTAAGGATGCCAACCCAAGAGGATTGGTACTTTGACAGTGGCTGCTCCAGACATATGACTGGAATTAAGGATCACTTGACAAAACTCAACCCTCATACATCCAGTCATGTAACCTTTGGTGATGGAGCTAGAGGAAAAATCACAGGTGTTAGACAACTTGACAGTCTTAAAGCCCCAAAATTGAAGGATGTCTTGTTGGTTAAAGGACTGACTGTTAACCTAATAAGCATAAGTCAGCTATGTGACCAAGGTTTAAAAGTCCACTTTTCAAAGGATAAGTGTATGGTTGTCAATGAAGAAGGTGAGGAAGAAATGAGGGGATCCAGAGCAATGAATAATTGCTACCTGTGAGAGCCCAGAAGTATCCTCAATAACCTGGATAAAAAGGAAACTAAGGACAAATTATGGCTGGTGAAAGACAGACAAAATAAAAGGTCCAACACATCAACAAGAAGATCTTCAAAGTATGCTTTAGAAAGAAGGACAGGATGTAAGAAACTTCATGTAGGGAAGCAAGCCAAGAAGGGATACCCAAATATTGGTCATTAGGGAAAGCTAGATAGGCTATACTGGAACCTGATGGAGTCCATGGATGTTACCCTGCCTAAAGGAAGCAATGTTACTCTGGATGTCATGACCTTGTTCTATGACATCCAGCGCGCCATTCAACCAAGTCCTGGTGAGTTCAAGGGAGGCATGCTCAGAGGTAACTCGTGTAAATGGCAAGGGATTTGTGCATTACCTGATGATTATGCAATAAATAGGGTTGTAATTGGTGCAAGAAGTGCCAAGGACCATAAATTTAAAAATGATCTACAAAAATTGAGGCCCTTGAGTAATGGTGAGTTATAGCAATTAATGGGAATAGGGAATTGTAATTTAAAATTCAATCATTTACTGATTGGTCAAAACATTAAGTTCCCTCCTCATTTGCCATATCATCTATTGAGCCCCTAAACATCAAACTCCTACACCACTTGGTTCACGACCAAACTGTTCATCTTCCCTACAGCCTCCAACGAACGAAAACTCCTTTCCACACGATCAACGTTTTGTGCAATGTCTCAACATTCATCAAAATCCTCTCCCTTCAAGAGAATATCCACCAACGAGTCTGAGGTAGGAACTGAGTCAAGCAACCCTAACTCAGTGCTTGAAATAGCTCCCATGCGCATGATGACTCCAGAAGGAGTTCTGGTAAAGAATCCAAGGAGCCAACATGCAAGAAGGCCCAAAGACCTTGTCTCAGGTAAAACTCCTACTCCTGCAACTTCTGATATTAATGACGATGGAGCCATGAAAACCCACAACATCATTGTTGGCATGGTAGCTAGGGCTCTAAACATAACCATTCCACCCAACAATGAGAGGATTGTTCCAATTGTGCATGATCAAAGTGATGTTATGCCCAATGTTGGAACCTTGAAAGGTCATACATCAGAAGAGAAGAACAAGGGTGCAGTGTCTGATAGTGTAGGTGATGATGTGCAAGGCACCAAGAATGCTGAGGTGGTG
>OZ012741.1:352146355-352233333 GCA_963859935.3 Lathyrus sativus
TTCGAAGGAGTCTGATTCAAGTGATCTACAATTTTGTAGTCACTCTTCCGAATTAGTCTCATAAATTCCTCCGCATCCTTTGAAGGATCATCAGTAACAACCTGGGGTTGGGCATTCACTTCAATCACAGCCTTACGCTTACCCTTTTCATTCTTATCAGTATTAACCTCCGGTGGAGAAAAGACCCTACCACTTCTGGTGATACCTCCGGCACCAACTATGTTCTCAACCGACGAACTTCTGCTTGTAGACTCCGTCCATTCTTGCTTCTTCCCGTTACAGAACACCTCTCACCCGTAATCCCATGGGATAGCTCTGGTGCTCTCGGACGACATGGGTCCCGGTACAGTAATGGTGACCGGAGCTGGCCTAGCAGGCGCTGAAATATTAATAGTCCGATATGGAATGGAAATCGTAGCAACTTCGTTTCCCTCATCACTCACCTTATGCTCGGCATCTTTCACAACTTTATAAAATTGCAAACAATCCTCATCAATCATTCTCTGAATACCCTTCTTCAAAAGATCACAACCCACAGGCTTCGCCTCACATTCTGAGCAGTCAGCAGAATAACCAGGAAACACCCCCTTATTCAACAAATAAACCTTCACAAAACCCAGTGGAGTCTTCAAATCCTCAACATCAGTTATCAGAGTCAACTTCTCCCCTTCAATAATGGCATTGGTCCCTGCCACACCATGATTCGGCATTGGGTTTTGAGTCACATTAGGCCCCTCGTTGGTGAAATTGATAGCCTTGGAATCAAGCAAGTCTTGCACTGTATGTTTGAAAGCCTTGCAATGTTCAATATCGTGCCCTGGAGCACCTGAATGAAACTCACAATGAGCATTTGCATCGTACCCAGCAGGTGGCGGACCAGTAAGAGGAGCCAAGGTCCTCTTTTGAACCAGTTGTAACTGCAGCAACTGTTGTAACAACTGAGAATACGGCATCAGAGGATTCGTAAACAGTCTATTAGACGTTATTTGTATGGCAACATAAGGTCGTTGAACATTGGCTTGCTGATGAGCTGCAGCCGGGATATCTACTGTAGCAAGTTATTGAGGATAATGGGACTGAGCTCTACCCTTACCCTTATGAGAAACAACATTGGCATCCCCCTCCCTTCTCTTGGGGTTTGCAGAATATGGCTTCTTCGTTCCTCCCAACGAGGATCCACCACCATTTGGAATCTTACCAGACTTGATTCCGCTCTCTAATCTCTCACCAGCGATTACCAGATCAGAAAACCCTGCAGACATACAGCCTATCAACTTCTCAAAATACACGCCAGGTAACGAAGCCATGAACAAGTCGATCAACTCCCTTTCAACCAAAGGAGGTTGCACCCTTGCAGCCAGATCCCGCCACCTTTGGGCGTATTCCTTGAAACTCTCAGAATTTTTCTGCGACAAACTCTGCAATTGTACCCGATTTGGTGCCAGATCACTATTATATTGATAGTGACGCACAAAAGCCTCGGCCAATTCTTTCCAGCTGCGGATATGGGTTCTCTCAAGTCCCATATACCATTCCAAAGAAGCCCCTGCCAGACTATCCTGGAAGAAATGCTTTAGCAACTTTTCATCACTAGAATAAGCAGACATTTTCCTGAAGTACGTCCGAATGTGCACTTTGGGACAAGTCGTCCCTTTGTACTTATCAAAATCGGGCACCTTGAATTTGGGAGGAATCCTGACCCCAGGAACCAAACCAAGATCAGACATATCCAGGCCCAAAGAGTTCTGATTCTCAAACGATTTCATTTTCTCCTCAATCAGTTTAAACCTTCGGTCAGCTTTAGTCGGTAAACCACCCTCCAGATCTTTCACAGAAAATATATCATCCTGATTATCCTCCCAATGGGGACCAACAACCCCGTGCACAGCGCACAGACTTCCATTACCAGCAATATTACCATTCTCATTCGCAGCTCCTCCGCCCGGAGGTACAACAACAATAGGAATACCCTGAGGAATATATCCACCGATCGGTGGAAGAACAACACCAGCTCCTCCGTGTAAAACACCGTCTTCACCAACCCGTGCTATCAACGGCTGGACCAAAGTTCTCAACTGTTCCTGCCCACTAGCAACAGTCTGCATCAGTTCCATAAACTGGGACATGCGAGCCCTGACCTCCTGCAATTCGGCTTGAACCTAATCCATCACCTTTTGCTGATTCCCTCGAGTAGAATACCTGTGGAAACTGAACTCCTCAATGCTGAACTGAAGAAAACCAAGCAGAGATAAGAATACAAGGCCACCAAGAACAACCTGCGATGCAAATGAGAATGCAAGATGCAAAATGCAAACATGTCTATGTATGCACAGGGAGATCTTCCCCTTGATTCCGTTTTCAATAAACAAGAACAACAGAGATGGATAAAAACCTCACAATAAATCTTCTCATATATCAAGTAAAGCTGAGACAATACAACTAAATGAGAAATATCTGCATACAAAGAGGTATTAGTCTCATCCAACATCTCTGGTGATGCTCAAGATACAAAAGCAAATGAAACTACAAAAGATAAAACTCCCTAGTAGCCATGATCTCTACGCCACTCGTGAGACTCCCTAAGCATCTCCTTTGTGTCGGGATGGTCTGGTCTCTCTATCAACTCTCGTATGAGGACATCCCTCTTGCGTATCACATCCCAGAGATAATGACAATGGTCCTCCCAAGCGTCTTCGCCGAAGGCATCCTCAAGCCTGGGTTTTTTCACCTCTGCCTGAATCTTGAACTCTTCAAGTGCTGATAAAGTCTCTTGGTATTTCTGCTCGATCGTGCTCCTGTGGAATGATTCTAACAATACCTCCCTCTCCTTAGCCTTGAATTGCACTTTCAACTTATCAACCTGAACACGAAGCTGATCTTCTCTACTCTTGTTGGCAGTCAAGGTAGCATTCCATTGCTCATTGAATTTGGATATCTTAAAATAGGCTCTATCTAAATCCTCCTTCTTGCTTTTCAGAACGCTACAAGTGCTTTTCAAATCAAGACTGACTTGCTTTCGTGCTTGTACCTGATCAGCAAGTTCTTTTTCCAGCTTGATAAAGGGTTCTGACTTTATCTTGGCCAAATAGATAGCTTCACCCTTATCATGCTTCAACTGACTGATTTCCTGCTTCAACTCTTCAATCTCTTTGCGCAGCTCTTCCTTCTCTGCCCAAAGCTTAGTATATCTCCGGATATCGACGGTTGTAGGCGGCTCAATGACTAAGGGGTACAATGGCACTTCAACAGGGAACGGCAGAAGTACCTCTTCAACTCTCTTCTAAATCCAATCCGAGTATGGATCATAAGCTCTACAATCTCTTTTGCCCAAAGAAAGCTTTCCCTTCTTGTGAATCTTGCCCCAAGCGTCCGCAAATCGGGCCAAGATACAAGAGTCAGCTATACCTGTGAAGTACATAGATTCCTGCAGTTCCTCTTCTTTCGGAGGTCCTTTCAAAGCATAATCGAATTGTCTCATAGCAAGATAAGGATTACAATTGGTACCGCCTTTCCTCCCTATCAAGGGCACATTAGGAAAGCTAACATAACTAAAGATAAGTTCACGACCCAGCAAGTCTCGGTTGAACCAGACGATATTCTTCTTTGTTAAACCCATAAGCCTCTTCGACCATTCAGATGAGTTTGCAGAATCCATAAAAGCTCCATAGCGAGGAAGGTGATCAATAAACCACTTATGCAACAGCGGTGCGCAACAAGAAACTATCTTTCTTCTTCTTTTCTCGTTCTTGTAGTTCATTGAATGATACAAGTCTCCTAGAAGAGTAGGAACAGGGTTCTTGGAAGCTAAGATATGAAAAGCATCAAAATCCACAAAGTCCGGTACATTGGGGAACAACACAATGCCATAGACACACAGAGCCAAGATAACATTGAAAACCACCCAACAACCCTTTTCGGCATACTCTCGGGCTTTGTCGACCAGGAAGGGTAAAGTAAATCCGGAAACTCCGTTTCTGCTAATAACATGATCTGCCAAGTCAGAGGCGCTCAAATAAAGAGCGGCGAATAACTTCTCGAGATTAGGTTCTTCTTCGGAGCTGAAGAAAGGCACTTTGTTCAGAAACGGAACACCTAAGATGTAAGCGAATTCCTCCAAAGTCAGAAACAACACATATTCCGGGAACGTGAAGCATCTCAGCGGAGGATTATAAAACTACAACAGGGTATGAATTGCTCCATGCTCATAAATCGTGAGGTTACGGAAAAACTTCAGAATTCCACCATACTGTTCTCTGAAAGCTGCAAGAACACCAAGATCGGCCATGGAAATCATACCAAATAAAGGTCCCAACTCAGGTGCCGGAAACTTGTACACAACAATCCTCTTTCTACTAACTTCCATCTCTGCAGAAGACCAGTACCAGAATCAAGGGAAAGACGAGAACCTATAACACACATAAACATGCAATGTTAAATGCAGAATGATTATGTAAATGCACACTGGGTTCAAGGTATCCAATGCTCAAACTCGCTGATGTGTCGTTGACTGAATTCAATCAGAGCTCCGCTCTAATCAGAACACTGAGATAACACACTGGATGGAACATTCAGGATCAAAATTCCGCATTGTCGAGAAAACCAGGGTTGGTTATAGGCCAGGTTTCCTGCAAAAACCCATCCCCCTCACATGTGGGTTCTAGTCTTGAAAGGTACGACTATGCGGGTTGTCAGCGTCACAGACTTTCGAGAAACGATGATATGTTCATCATTTCTGGTTTGGCATCATAGTCTAACGAAGCAGCCTCACTTAGCTGACTTCCCAAATAAACGGTCTCCAGATTCGACAGTCCCTCTAAGTCAATATTCCCTTAACTGCACCAGACGCGCAGGATAGAATATCCAAAGAAAAACCTCGTCTGAATGTGAATTTCACGCGAGCTATTGTCCATCCAAACGCCACACAAGCTCCCACTAATATCCACTCTAATCCTATGTGTATACTCAAGCCCATGTCTAACTTATCTCTCAATGGAACAACCCAACCCACAGCACATCAACAACATAATATGATAATAAAATACAAATGCAATAATATACAACAGATAATGTACATAAAGAAAAAAAACTGCACAAAAGATAAACACCCAAAGACACAAACAGACAAGCGCTAGGAGCGACTCGCATAGGGAACCTGAGTCCCCAGATGAGTCGCCAGCTGTCACAACTGCGAAAAACACCCGGCGGAAAATAGAAGAGTCGCCACCTTTCGTTATTTATCCCAAAGGGAGGGAAAGGAAACAATCGGAAAAACTTGACGGAAAAGGGAAAGACAAGGTCATCGCAACCAAGTCCTGGATTCGAGAGTCGGTTACGCAAGGGGATGGTATTAGCACCCCTCACGTCCGTCGTACTCGACGGGATCCACGCTTGTTGTCTATCTAAGGGTGTGTTTAACTATCTATGCTAAAGGCTCACAGGACAAAAGAAAAGAAAAAGAGACTCGACAGAGCATCGCCACTCCGTGCTTACGTATTCCCTCGTGCAATGTGAAAGTCAGAGTCAACGTAGTTCGGCTAACTACGGGAGAAAGGGGGGAAGGTTGCTCGCCAAGACATCGCGTCTTGTGCTTGTGTACTTTCATCTGGTATGAAAGATCAGAGAAAACGTAGTTCGGGCTGACACGAAACCACATTTGATTAAGTGTTTTAACCGAGTAGGGTTAAACATCCGTTCCAGCAGTTAGGGACAAAGCCTATTTGCAGTAGAACCAAAGCTTAACAACACTCCTTTCTGAAAAAGGTTTTCCGATTAAACCCGAAGGAAAAAAGGTTTGAAATTTTGTTTTGTGTTTTTTAGTGAAGTGAATTAATTTGGTTTGTGATTCACGTTACACTAAAGACTATGACATGGAGGCAAATGCGTCGTGTAACGCCCCCAAACGGGACGTATACTAAACACTCTAGATAAGCGAGAGGAGACCCCTCACTCATCATTCTCCAAGTACCTTAAGGCTTGTAGCGCGCAATGTTTATCGCCTTTATTAGATGAGTTATAATTGTTTTGAGATGAGAAGAGAGACGCACGAAAGGTCTAAGTGAAACTCGGCTCTAACGTTGTCATGCAAAATGGTCCTAAAGTTTGGATAAAAAAGGGGGAACATCTACCCTAATGTTAGCATGATTGGATTGAACACCTAATGTCTCTCCTACTCCCATCCTAAACGGAGGGACTGGGAATCCTATGGGGATCATGGAAAAAAGCACAAGAAAGCACCAAGTAAATTCAATCGCAAGTAAAAGATGCAAACACACAAATGCAACACTTAAAATGGTGGGAGGGAGGAAAAAATGTGTGGGGCAGCAGCCGCCACAAGCTCGTCTCGACCTCAACAGCGATGCAAGAATGATGCAAACATGAAGGAAACGCAAAAGAGATGAAAGCAAATGAACATGTAAGAGATCATCAACTTTCAACCACATCCATAAGAATGCATTCAAGTGGAAATACACGAATGTCGGAGAAATCTCGATTAAACAACCAAAACAGCGACATATATCCAGAAACATTTCATCCCTAACACATCACACTGATCTATGATGATTCGAGATGAAACGGTATGCAAACAATCTATTAACGTTTAAAAATTTTGAAAATTTAAAACGTTTAACACACTGTTAACGTTTAAAAAATTTGAAAATTTGAACTGGTTAATCGGTTAACCATATGCGTTAACCGATTAACACTTTGAAAACTTTGAAAAATCTAGAAATTTGTAATGGTTAATCGGTTAACCATATGTGTTAACCGATTAACACTGTGCTGACAGTAGAAAACAACAAAGCAGAATCACTTTTCAACAGCTTATCACTTCTCCAAACATGCCAATGATCACACAATCACTTAACCACGAAATTACATCAGAAAAAAATGATTCCAACAACATGTATACAGATCCAAACAGCATCAACACAGATCATAACAACCAAAATTCAATCGAATATGAAAATCATCATGAACATGTAAATAAGCTCAAAAATGCTATGGATCTAGGATTCCAACCTTCGAAGCGGAGATTTGCTTCGGTTAATGTTGAATTAACTAGAATTGAATAGATCTGATGCTAGAAGTGCGGAATACTTCAAGATCCACACCAATTCTTGTTGTAGCAATGGAGATCCTTCAAGATTAATCCAAAATAAGCCAAATAATCACTTCCAAAATCAGTTCCAGATCTGGAGAAATCACTTGGATGGAGAAATCACTTCGATGGAGATGATGGATGGAGGTTTGAGCTCAAGAATTCATTGATTCCAATGAAGAATCAAAGAATTCAATGAAAAAGAGCTTTGAGTGAGGGTTTTGGAATCGGAAAGTTGAGAGAACTTCAGATGAATTCTAAAAAATAAGAGTGAGAAATGAAGATTGGATCCATTTGGTTTGGAGTGAATCATTTAAATATCATCTAGGTTTGGATCCCAAAGAAAGGTTTGGAAATTGGTTTGTGAATTTTGGTTTGGCACTAGGAATGGGATTTTGGAGGGAAATGAAATTATGAAATGATTCTAGATCCTTCCCAAGTGACAAATTTGAATTCAAGTGATGAAAATTGGACCCCAAATGGCTCTGCATTGAAAAATCACGTACAGAGGCAAAAATTACACTGGTTAATCGGTTAACCATATGCGTTAACCGATTAACACCTTCAAAATTTCAAATCTGGCCTGATTTCTCTTTGGTTAATCGATTAACCATATAGGTTAACCGATTAACACCTTCAAAATTTTGAATTTGGCGCCTTTTGGAGGGAAATCTGTCCATTTGCCATGTTTCAACTATTTTGGAGCTCTGTTAAGCTTCTGAATCTCATTCTTGAACATTATCACTGTAAAAATGCTTGACATGAGCATGAGTGCTGCTTTTTGAACTGTTGTTCTCCTGCAAAATAAATGCCAGAGCCTCTGATGCTCTCTGTTCGTTGTTCAGTCTATTGCGCTGAAATGAACTTGAGCCACAGGAATACCTCGACCCCATGCCCCGAGAACAAATGCTATGATATGTGAAAATGCAAAATGCAAAGAAACAAAAGCTAGTTACGGTTAAAATGAAAAGGAAAATTTTGGGGTGCTACAGCTGCCCCTATTCAATCGACTTGAACCTGAAGGGATGAGAGCATCGACTTTCAAACAATCAAGGTAAAAGACGATTGAATACCAAAGAACCCAAAAATTTTCCACCCGCAGAAATAAATTGCAAACCCTGATTGGGAATAGAAATCTCCGGATGTAATTGAACTGATAATGTCTGTATACTTCGCTGAGGAAGAGATAAGTTTAACCAAACAACTCTAGCGGGGAAAACAAGAGAAATTTACATAAATAACTCTGCTCGGGGATAAAGCGAAACTTAACCAAGTAACTCTGTGGGGAGATACATAACAAGATGAACACATTCATCACAAATTGTGCCATGGTCTGGATACCATATCGGCTGAAGGGTAACACTTCAAATTGTCAGAATTTGGATATTCAACGAACAGAATGAGTCTACGAAATTTACCAGAGTATGAACACTCAACGCAATGACCGGAGTCTGGATACTCGACGACTAAAGGAACCGGAGCCTGAATGCTTGGTGTAATGACCGGAGTCTGGAAACTCGAAGAACGAGGTGAATCAATACACGAATTTCCGGAGTCTGGGTACTCAATGAGCGAACCAGAGCCTGAATACTCAACAAAAATGACCGGAGTCTCTGGTTACTCAATGGAGAAAAACTGGAGCCTTGATGCTCAACGTGACAACCAGAGCCTAGATATTCAATGGAATTAGCAACTTCACTGGGGATTTACCGGAGCCTAGATACTCCACGAAAGTTGACCTAAGCCTGATCACTCGACGGAGAAAGCAATACAACCCGAATTGGAAATTCACCGGAGTCTGAATACTCGATGGAGAAACCGGAGCCTGAATGCTCAACGAAAAAGTCGGAGCCTGGACGCTCAAAGAAGAAAACCGGAGCCTGAATTCTCAACTAAGGTTGACCGGAGTCTGGACACTCTACGGATGAAGAAACATTCACTATGGTCTGAATACCACAACTGTCTTTACCAAGATATCACTCATCAATGTCTGAAGACACCGCTGGGGGAAATAACACAAGCCGAGGTCTGGATACCACACGGGCTAAACGAAACTGCCATGGTCTGGATACCATGTGAATTTAAAAATAACATCTCAAACTGTCGGAGCCTGAATACTACACAGACAAAATGAATCAATGAAGTCTGCCGGAGCCTAGATACTCGACGACACAGAAACACACTTCTGCAATTGAAGGTTTGCCGGAGTCTGGACATTCGACGACATTGACCGGAGTTTGAATACTCATCAGACAAAGAAAATATGTCTGACATCACCATGGTCTGAATACCACAATTGTCTTTACCGGAGTCTGGGCACTCAACGGAAAGAGAAAAACATCAACAACTGGGGACTGACCTGAGTTTGGACACTCGACGGACAGAAACATTCATCACAAATATTCCTCAAGGTCTGACTACCAAACGTAACCAACTGAAATCCGATGATACTGCTGGGAATAACGTAAGCTGGGGTCTGGATACCACGCGGGCTAACAAAAGCTGCCATGGTCTGGATACCAAGGGCAAGAAGATCAATTCTCCAGGGAATACACCTGAAACAAAGAGATAACAACCTGGCCTATGTTTCACATGCGTATGTTTGAAAATGGCGTAATGCTCCATACGAAATGGAAATGCTACACATTTGGGAGGATGCTAATGCAAAATGAAAATGCAAAAGAACCAACCCCAGCAAAATAAATGCTAGGGAGAAAAGATACCCACTCTGTCGGGGAGAGAAAACAACCCTGTCGGGGATAACTGGCACATGCCAGCAAACTGGACTTATTGGGAAAACAAGCCCTGAACGGCCTCCTAGAACAAAACTGGTTATTACTGCTCTTTCAAGAACAAAAAAAATCCACTCCGCTGGGGATTAAATTACATCCTGCTGAGAAAATGCCCTGGATGGCCTCCCAGAATACAACTCTTTTGGGGAATCAAAAAAATCGACTGGGAAACAAGCAACCCTCTACTTAAATCAAACCTCTTCTGCTGAGGAAACCGACCCTGCGGGAGAAATACGACCAACGGCCAAAATTGACTTTACTCCGCTCGGGAAAACAGCCCTGACCGGCATCCCAGAAAACTCTATCTTGCTTGGGAAAGAATCCTCTCTGCTTGGGATTACATCCGGTATCAACCTATTTTACTGAGGAATATCAGATACTCCTACTAAGAACTCCATTCTACTGGGGAAATCCCACACTCCTATTCCACCACTTACTCTGTCGAGGGAATCAACACTACACCCTGCTAGAGAAAATCCTGAATACCAACTCCGTTGGGAAATGGCGTCATTGGCGTTGCCTCCGCTGGAGAAGAAAACTGGTTCACAAACCATCCTGCCGCTGAGGGAACCACTTATATCTTGCTCTGCTGGGAAAAACTCCACCCTGCTGGGGACTCACTTTCTCACAAAGAAAAAGCTTTGTTCTGCTGGAGATAGAATATTTCAAACTTGAAAAAATGGACTCTGCTGGGAGAGAAGGTGACCATTTCACTGGGGAAGCGAAATCTCTGCTATGGGGGGAAAACCTCTTCGTTGCTCATGCCTGACTGCACTTAACCTGTTGAGAATACCTGGCTGACAACAACTGCCACTTGCTGTGATTTTGCACTATTGAGGGTAAGGAAATCTCCCTCGGCGGAGGATAATCCTGCTGACCTGCAACAAAGAAAACACCAAGAATGCTCTGTATGCGAAATGATTACCTCAGTTACCATCCATGATGCTTGCTGCTCAAGCAAAGTCAACGCTTTCGTTATGCTCTGTACAACCTCTTGCTTTTACCTGCAATGTTTACCAAAATAACAAACATTTCGCAAACAAAACAGTAAAACGAACAAGAAAAAGAAAGCTCTTTGACTGAAGTGAATACTTTATTGATGAAGGGCCTGTAAATAGGTGAATTACAATTCAGATGCAATTCCTGAAAAGAGGTAATTGCTCAAAAACAAGAAAACAAATAAAATACAAATGTCGGCAATTTGGAAACAGACAACCACCATGTGTCGATTCGGCTATGACCTGTATGTCTTCTGTTTCGTCTTCTGACAAGACTGACTGGACTGATTCCTTTCCTTCGGGATAACTGCTCTCAAGCTTAAAGATCGAACGCAGACCAAGATCATTTGCTTTTTTAAATACCTAACTTTTTCCTGGACCGCCCTTTCGGGTTTTCAATCCACTGGGATACCCATTTTTGCCAAAGTTGCCTTTTTAGGTTTTCAACTTTGCGGGTTCATTTCTTTTATCCCTAATTTTTTCCCGAACCTTTTCTTTTTGTGGTTCGCTAGGATGCCCCATTTTTGCCTGGTGTAACACGGTGGGAGAACTGACTTTAAACAATGTTGCGGATAGCAAGAGTCGCCACCGACTTTTATTTTATCCATAAGGAAAGGTTATAAAAGAACAGGAAAGACCTTAGAGAATATTTTGGGTCCGGGGGGTAGGTTATGAAAAGGGAAGGTGTTAGCACCCTTTTCATCCATGGTTATCCATGGGCTCTTAGGTACTTAAGCTCACTTTTGAATTGTTTTGAAAGTGTAGTGTGTGAATAGAAAATTTTCAGAATAGTTAATAAATAATCCATGTAAGGATGTGTTAAGAACTTGTTTGAAAACTTGTTGAAAATTTGTTTAAGTGCGAAACAGTTTTGAAGTGAGCAAGCACCTAGGAGTAACCTACCCTAATGTTTTAAGGTCTTTCTTATTCTTTATCCTTTCCTTAGTAAGACTATCCCTACTATAATGGAGTAGGTAGTCCTTACTTTGGATGTTAAGGGACATGTGAGGGACAATTCGACTTTGAAGGCCATTGTGGGGTGTAATAAGCAAACTGGAGGGACTATCATCATTTTTCGAAAGGGACTCGATTCGTAAAGGCAACCATAAGGGACTTTGATGATTTTTTCTATTTGAGGGACTTGCTTTATACACCCCACTTAACCATTATTCGTAGGCAACTTGAGGGATATCCTTAGGAAGTGAGACGGCGATTAAAATCGACTTACGTGTGTGACGTGTTTATTTTAATTATCTTTATTTAAAAGTGATCTAAATTTATTTTAATATTACATACATGTTGTTACACTCCCTAATTACTAACCATAATAATAATTAAATAATTAAACAACTTTACATCCAAGAAACAATTACAAAATAATAAGCAAAATAATTAAATAGCAAAGATAAATAAAATATAAACAAGCAATAATAAATAATAAAGAGGGTTAATTCTAAGTTTACTCGGCAAGACATCGCATCTTGTGCCTACGTATCCTTACGGGAGTGGAATCAGAGTAATCGTAGTTCCCCTCAATAGGGAGGTTAGAAACTTCTTGACTGTGGTCAAGGTCTCAAGGGGAATAAACGCATCTTAAGGACACGCTTACGTGGAGTGTAGAAACTCCAAATCTCTACGTTGAAATGTTAAGTTGTATTAGGGTTAGGTTAGGGATTCCGCGGCGGGAAACCCTAAAATGAGTGCGGCGACTCTTTGACCTAACACTAGGATAAAAGCAATTTTGCCCACGGCGGGACACCTAGGCTAAACAGGGTTTGATCCATTAAAGGGGTAAGGCTATTGACTCGGCGGCCAAAAGGCTGGACCTAATCCTTCGGAAAGATAAAACTGTAAAAAATGTGAAAATATGACAAATCATTATATGGAGGAATAATTAAGGTACAGAAATAAGAAAAGTAATAAAGGCAGAGGGTATAAAGAAACAAAGAAACATTTCTGAAAACATGAAGAATATGAAAATATGTAATGACACTTAGAATGAAGTGAGGGAGGAAAATAGTGTGGGGATGTGGCCACCACAAGCACATCTCAACCTCAAGCATGCAAATGAAATGCAGGAATAAAGAAAGTAAAAGGTACACAAAATGACACGGCAAACATAAGGAGTTCCTTACGAAAAGGTTTTAATTTTTTAATATTTTAATTATGTAAAAAAATGTTTTAATTTTTTTAATATTTTAATTATATATATAAAAAAAGGTTTTAATTTTAAAATGGAATTACTTAGTTAAAAAAATTTAAGTTTAAATTATATAAAAAAAATGTTAAGTTTAAATTATATATAAAAAAAAATGTTTTTGGGAACAAAAAGGTTTTTTTGGAAAAAATGTTTACGGGAACAAAAAAAGGCTTTTTTTTGGAAAAAAATGTTTACGGGAACAAAAAAAGGTTTTTGGGAATAAAAAAAAGGGTTTTTTTGGGAAAAAATGTTTACGGGAACAAAAAAGGTTTTTTTTGGGAAAAAATGTTTTAGTTTTAATAAAAAAAGGTTTTGATTTTGAAAAAGGTTTTGATAAAAAAAAATAACAATAGAATTGCAAATGTAAACAGACAATTAATGGACATGCAAACAATCCTATACGACACAATCATGGTTCATACATATCAAAATCTACGGATCTAAACAACAATGAAGGTTAACATGGCAAGGATGCAAATAAATATGAAAAATGCAAAGGATTTAGTAATTTAACGGACCTAAACACATTAACATGGCAAAATATGCACATAAACATGAAAAGGCAAAAGGTTTAGTAATTTAACCTACGAAGCGGAGGTTTGCTTCGGTAAATGTGAAAAAGGTTTGAATAAGGGAACACTGGAGAGCTCCAATCCTTCTAACGAGTTGTGGGAACGACCGCCTTTCTTCTCTGGGGATCTCCTTTGTTTCTCCCTCTCTCTCCTCTTTTCTGAAGAAAACCTTCTGACCCTTTTTTTCAACAAGGCAACACATGTATATATAGGGAACAAATTAGGGTTAACACCAAATTGTCAATAATGTCCCTAAAGCCCATTTTAAAGCCCAAACTAAATAATTAGTTAAGAAAAAAATAAAATTTAAATAATTTAAAATAATTAAAATAAACTTAAAATAAAAACTAATAATCCTATTGATTCCTAAAATAAAAAATATTATAAAAAGAACAAAATTTTTTTCAATATTTTTTATTTTATGATTTTTTGGATATTTTTATGAATAATTTAGAAAAAAGTGAAAAAAATAATATTTTAAAAAATGATTTAATTAAAATACGAAAATAATAATTAAATAATAATAAAAAACTATTTTTTTTATTTTTTAATGAAAGATAGAAAAATTTAGAGTAAAAATAATAAAGAACAAAAAAAGTGACAAAGGTGAGATTTAATTTTTAAAATAGTTAGAAAAAAAAGATTTAATTTTAAAAAGAATTTAGAGGAAAAAAAGATTTAATTTTAAAAAGAAGTTAGAGAAAAAAAAAAGATTTAATTTTTTTTAAAAAAGTTAGAAAAAAAAATTTAACTTTATAAAAGTTAGAAAAAAGATTTAGCTTTAAAAAAGTAGTTAGAAAAAGGATTTAACTTTTAAAAAGTTAGAAAAAAGATTTGATTTTTTTTTAAAAAATTAGAAAAAAAGATTTAACTTTAAAAAAAGTTAGAAATAGATTTAACTTTAAAAAAGGGTTAGAAAAAGGATTTATCTTTTAAAAAAGTTAGAAAAAAGATTTAATTTTAAAAAGGTAATAGAATTTGATTAAAAAAATGTGTTAGAAATTAATTAAAAAAGGTTATAAAAAAATTTACTCTTAAAGAAAAGAAAAAAAAAAGTTAAATTTTAATCTAAATCCTAAAAGTTAGTAAGAAAAGCTTAAAATGATTTAAATAAATAAACTAAATAGAAAAAAAAAAAAAGTTAATAAAAACATTAGTAAAGTTATAAAAAAAATTTAATTAAATTATTATTAGTTAAAAAAACAAGATTTAAAAAAAAAAGGTTAATTTATTAAGTTAATCAGAATTTAAAATAAAAATAAAAAGAAAGGGTAAAATTTGGGGTATTACAGTTGACCTCAGTTTGACTTTTTAACTGCGTTGACTGCTTTTGACTTATCTGATCATCTGACTGAGCAAACTTTTGAGAAAAGTCTTGAAACTTGACATGGGGGTTCTTATACACATATAAGATGTTATGAAGCTCACTTGAAGTCTTGGAAGTCCATTTAGCCTGATTAAAGTCAAAACCCTAGTTTTGGATGCACTGCTTAGGAGGTGCATTGTCTGAGGGAATTGTCAACTCTTCTGACCAATTATGAATTTTGTGAACCTTCTTGGAACACAAAGTTTTGTATTGTGAGGGCAAATTTTGGGGTGCAACAGCTGCCCCTGTTCAATTTTCTGAAACCTGAGGGGTTAGATTGGTATATTTGCCAGTCGTAACCTGGAAGGTTGAAGGGGATTGAACACAAAAGCCCAAAAATTTGCACTCACCAGTGCATGGAGTGATATTGATGGTTGGTTGAACATGATTGAGCGGGCTTAAAGATGCCACTAGGGGAAAGTTCTTCAGTAGTATAATGAGAACTGTCAGGAGTCTGGAGTAATACTGATGTAACAACATGTCTTCATGAGGATAGAGCCATCAATAATGATAACCCTAAAGCAGTCTTGAAGTGATAAATCTGACCTCAGGAGGATAGAGCAATCAATAGCTCTAAAGCAGTCTTGAAGTAATAATGGCTTCAGGAGGATAGAGCAATCAATAGCTCTAAAGCAGTCTTGAAGTAATAGAATGGCTTCAGTAGGATAGAGCAATCAACAGCTCTAAAGTAGTCTTGAAGTAATGATTTCAGGAGGATAGAGCAATGAATAGCTCTAAAGCAGTCTTGAAATAATAACGTGATATGTCTTCAGGAGGATAGAGCAATCAATAGCTCTAAAGCAGTCTTGAAGTAATGATTTCAGGAGGATAGAGCAATGAATAGCTCTAAAGCAGTCTTGAAATAATAATGTAATTTCAGGAGGATAGAGCAATCAGTAGCTCTAAAGCAGTCTTGAAGTAGTAATATGACCTCATGAGGATAGAGCAATGAATAGCTCTAAAGCAGTCTTGAAGTAATAATGTGATATGTCTTCAGGAGGATAGAGCAATCAATAGCTCTAAAGCAGTCTTGAAGTAATGATTTCAGGAGGATAGAGCAATGGATAGCTCTAAAGCAGTCTTGAAATAATAATGTAATTTCAGGAGGATAGAGCAATGGATAACTCTAAAGCAGTCTTGAAATAATTAGATGGCTTCAGGAGGATAGAGCAATGAATAGCTCTAAAGCAGTCTTGAAGTAGTAATATGACCTCATGAGGATAGAGCAATGAATAGCTTTAAAGCAGTCTTGAAGTAATAGGATGATTTCAGGAGGATAGAGCAATCAGTAGCTCTAAAGCAGTCTTGAAGTCATGAGAGGCTATCAGGAGGATAAAATAACCCTGAGGTTACAATAAAGCAGTCCCAAAGTAATAAGAAGCTCATCAGGAGGATAAAGTAACCCTGAGGTTACAATAAAGCAGTCCCCAAAGATCATAAGCTTGTTTGTTGGATAATTAACCTGAAAACAAGGTAGCATTCTGTATAACAACATTAGTTTATGCTTTATGTATGCATGTATGACATGATGCACTTAGGTAATGTACTATAGACATATATGTTATGGTATGATGTAAATGATGTATGTATGATATGACACTGCTGGAAGTGTCTGGATATCCTTGTATAACAACTGCTGGCCAAGGAAAATAAATCCCGATTCGTTGTTGAAGAATATATAACCCTCCGTCTGCTGGGGATAACAAGGTATAGATAACCTCCCGTTGTTGGGGATAACAAGGTATAGATAACCTCCCGTTGTTGGGGATAGTAGGGTATAGATAACCTTCGTTTTCGTTTGATAGTAGGATAAGTATAACATCCCGTCTTCGTTCATCGTGCCCTTATTGGAAAGTAATTTCCCGTATATCCGTATGAGGATAAAAGAGATGGATATAAATTCCAGGGGAGATTAGACTTTGTGAAAATGGATTAGTCCTACTGATGGTTTGTAACTGCCTTGTAAAGATGAACCGGCGAAGCTTCGTTGAAATCCTTCCCTCGTTCGTCCTTAGTAAATACTATTACTGCATTTTCATGCATTTCTGGTAAACATCAATCATATTAAAAGCATACATGCATTTCTGGTAAACATCAATCATATTCAAAGGCATACATACATTCAAACACAACCAATGGACGTTTCGCTTATGTAAATAGGGTAAAAGTAAATCTGGATTCAAAAGATGGAATTTATTTATATCAAAAGTGACCCATACACGGGTAAGTTTGTACAAGGAGACATAAACCCTAGTAAGAGAATTTTGTCATGGAAGTTTTACAAAAAGAATCAGCTATGTGGGAAATAATCCTATTGAGTTTCAATTCTACTATTGCCCCTCAAGTATCTCATCTTCTTGTTGTTGAGACGGAAACGATTGGATTGAGCTTTATCTGTTTGAGCTTGAGTAAGTAGTACAACTGGTTGCAGTTTCATGAGTGATCCAAACGAGACATAGTCATACGCTTTAATCCCTAACTTTTGCCTGGATTGCCCTTTCAGGTTTTCAATCCACCGGGATACCCTTTTTTGCCCAAGCCGCCTTTTCAGGTTTTCGACTTGCGGGTGTACATCTTTTTATATATATATCCCTAATTTTTGCCCAAACCCTTTTGGTTTGCCGGGATGCCCTTATTTTTGCCTAGGCCTGTCAACCTAGCGGGTCTCTTTTTATGCGTAGTATTTTTTAACTATGTCGCGTTTACAGGTTGTGGGAAGTCTTCACCATCCATTGTAGTCAGTATCATGGCACCTCCTGAGAACACTGTCTTGACTACAAATGGTCCCTCATATGTTGGAGTCCACTTGCCCCTAGGATCACCCTGTGGTAATATGATACGCTTGATTACCAAGTCACCAGCCTGATATACCTTTGGCTTAACCTTCTTGTTAAAAGCTTTGATCATCCGTTTCTGGTACATCTGGCCATGATAAACTGCTGCTAACCTTTTCTCATCAATCAAATTTATCTGGTCAAGTCGAGTCTGAATCCACTCATCTTCATCCAAGCCTGCATCCTTCATAATTCTCAAGGAGGGGATCTGAACTTCAATAGGCAGAACTGCTTCCATACCATAGACTAAGGAGAATGGGGTTGCCCCTGTTGAAGTATGTATTGTAGTACGATAACCATGCAGAGCAAATGGTAACATCTCGTGCCAATCCTTGTAAGTAACAGTCATCTTCTGTACAATCTTCTTAATGTTCTTATTAGCAGCTTCAACTGCCCCATTCATCTTTGGACGATACGGAGAAGAGTTGTGATGCTTAATCTTGAACTGCATCTTCGAAATCAACAAGGTAGTATGGGTCAACATATACTGTCTTAGTCGGCGAGCAGCCCATGCCAAAGCGCAGCAAGTTTTCTCGAGCAGTGAGTATCTTATTTCACAGTCGGTAAACTTTTTGCTAAGGTAGTATATTGCCTGCTCTTTTCGACCAGACTCGTCATGTTGCCCCAATACACACCCCATTGAGTTGTCTAATACTATTAAATACATAATCAAGGGTCTTCCATCAACTGTGGCATTAAAATTGGAGGTTCTAGCAAATATCTCTTGATTTCATCAAAGGCAGTCTGGCACTCATCATTCCATTCCATCACCTGATCTTTCTTCAACAACTTGAAGATTGGCTCACAGATGGTAGTTAATTGGGAAATAAATCTTGCAATGTAGTTCAATCGTCCCAAGAAACCTCTAACCTCCTTCTCAGTACGAGGAGTTGGCATCTCTCGTATAGCTTTCACTTTGCAGGATCCACTTCAATACCTTTTCCACTGACAATGAAACCCAAGAGCTTTCCAGATCTAACTCCAAAAGTACACTTGTTTGGATTTAATCTCAACCTGTATTTCTTCAGCCTCTCCAACAACTTGTGCAGATGATCAAGATGTTGTTCTTCATTCTGAGACCTGGCTATCATATCATCCACATATACCTCTATCTCATGATGAATCATATCATGAAACAAAGCCACCATAGCATGCTGATATGTTGCCCCTATCTTGACCTCTTTTCTGTTTTCTTCAGTTCCCAGATTCACAACTTCGACTGGCTCTTCATGTGGCTGTATAGCTTTCTCTTCTTGTTGTAACAACCTAGCAAGCTCTACAGGTATTTCACGATCGTCCTCGTCTCCGTCTTCAGTTTGATAGATCGGATTCTCGAAATTGTAATTGGCAATAGTAGAACTGTTATCAACTGGATCCAGAGTGGATGAGGATCGGCATTTTAGCGACGTGGGTGTGTGTAAGAACACATAGCTGATAAAGCAAAAATAAAAGAAAAAGAAAGACAAGGAACACAATATTTACGAAAACGAAACGTCCACTGATTTTATTGAATGAAGTATGCAAACGAAATGACAACCCGTAACAAGCACACCATTGTGCCCCGGGTAAGGCACATGGCTTGAAAGTTTAAATTTAAAAACATAACACAGTAATAGTATTTACTCCTGACTAAAGGAGATAGGGACAACATCTTCAGCTTCCCAATCATTGAGTCCAGCACCCACAGTAGGAAAAATCCATGCCTCCAAGTTGTAGTCTTCATCTTGGTCTCCCACAGCATTGATAACCCCTTGATTGGTGATATGAACAACACGAGCACGATGAACAGCCTTCTGGGACTCTGCAGTGAAACCCAAACCAAACTTGTCAGACTTGTATGGAATATCAGGAAGCTGACCCCAAATAGTACAACCATCTTCTTCCACCATAGCTTTTGCGTCATTGAGGGAGGCCATTGCCATTGTTGGAGGGTTTCTGATGACCACAGGAACCTTCTTCACAGCAGGAGGAGTCACACAATCCTTAACAGCCCAGGGAACCACTTCAAATGACTGACATGGAGTTTCAATGTATTCACCTTCTACTTCCAGATACTTGAAAGTGTTTACATGGCTGACAAAGTATTCTTCCTCTCCAAAGACAGTAACAACTTTTCCATTCACCAGATATCTCAACTTTTGATGTAATGTGGAGGTCACAGCACCTGCCCCATGGATCCAGGGGACGACCAAGCAGACATGAGTACGAAGGACGAATATCCATCACATAGAATGTTGCAGTAAACACCTGAGAGCCAACCTTGATTGGAAGATCAATTTCCCCATGCACTACTCTTCTAGAACCATCAAAAGCCTTTACCACAATATTACTGGGCTTCAATACCGTATCTTCAGGACTCAGCTTGTTCAGGACTTCCTTAGGCAGCACATTCAGAGAGGAACCATTGTCTATCAGCACATGAGACGGGGTAGTGCCCCTGCATTCAATTGAAATATGCAAGGCCCTGTTATGATCCCTCTTGGCAGGGGGTCAGCATCAGAAAATCCTAACCCGTTGTCATAGGTCAGGTGAGCAACACAATTCTCAAACTGGTCCACAGAAATTGCACTGGGTACATGAGCCATCTTTAGAAACTTGATCAATGACTTGGCATGAGCCTCAGAACATAATAACAGGGAGAGCATAGAAATCTTTGAGGGAGTATGCCCCAGCTGATCAACAATATCATAATCACTCTTGCGAATGATTTTCAATACTTCTTCCATCTGCTTAGAGAGGTCATCAGCAGCTGGCACATCAGTAGATACAGGCTCAATAACAGGACCCTTGCCCCGAGCATCAGTGGTGGAAGTAACAGCAGGAGTAACCGCACTCTTAGAAGCAACTGGAGGAGAGAAGACTCTTCCACTACGAGTGATCTTGCTAGATCCGGCAATATTATCAATGTCAACAGGCATATCAGGTAAAGGCTCCTGTTTGACACCATGGATGTAAACATCAGACCCATAGTGCCAAGGCACAACTTTGTCAGATGTATAAGGAATAGGACCAGGAGTGGTAATGATCAGAGGAGCTACTCTGGCTTCAGTGACAACTTTCACAGGACCTTCAGCAGTAATCTTGATTGGGCCCTGATGAGTGATTTTAATGGGACCCTTTGAAGTGATTCTTAGTGGTACTTTGTCAACCATGTCAACCTCTTCAATCTTTTTACCCTGAGTCAGATGATCCACCATACTTTCTACAGATGCTGGTCTTCTTTCAAACACTATAGTATATTTATCCATGAGACGTTGAATCCCATCTCTCAAAATGAAGCAACTATCCGGCTTATAGGTACAATATAGACAATCTTCATGACAACCTGGAAAGATCCCAGCTTGTACTAACCTCTTTTTGATAACAGACAATGGTGTGCTCAACTCCATAACTGAATAGACATGCAGATCTTCATCAATATCTTTATCAATGGCGTTGACAGTCTTCTCGTGATTTGGCATTGGAGCTGTAATCACATTTGGAGTACCTGGTGGATCAAACTCAATTTCTCCAGCATCAATCATATCCTGAATTTTGTTCTTCAAGACCCAGCAGTTATTAGTATCATGTCCTGGACAGTTTGAATGATATGCACATCGTGCATTGGGATTGTACTTGGGAGAGGTAACATTGGGATTCCGAGGGGCCTCCCTCAGGGTAATAAGTTCAGCTTTCAACAAGTGTTGCAATGCCTGAGCCATTGACATGTTGATCTTCGTGAACTGTCTTCTAGCCCTCTGTTGGTTGCCTTGAGGCTGCTCTGTTGTTGCAGGAGTTGGATTGAAATATGAACTGCACTAACAGACTGATGCCTTCTGTTACGATCAGGCTGACCATACACAGCATTAGATTCTTTCTTCCCAGTGGGAGGCTTCTTTGCGGCACCTGATGAAGAAGTGCCCATTTGGATCTTACCACTCTTGATGCCATTCTCTACTCGCTCTCCTGTCATGATCAACTCAGTGAAGCCAGATGATGAGCTTCCAATGAGATGACTGTAAAACGGACCATTCAGCGTACACATGAACATATCAACCAATTCCCTATCAGTCAAAGGGGGTTGAACTCCTCCAGCTAAGTCTCTCCACTTCTGAGCATACTCCTTAAAGCTTTCTTTGGCACCCATAGACATGCTTGCTTTATGAAGTAGCTTTGTTAGCTCTAGGATCCTTGCTTGGCTTGCTTTGTAATGAGCCTCGAAAGTATCCCTTTGCTCTTTCAGTTGGATCCATGATCTCTGCAAGTCTTCCACATCAGTAGGCATGTCTGGGTGAAGGATGGTATAAGCTGTGTCTCCTTCAGCAACAGGTTCCATGGTAAACTGGTAGGATGGCAGGATATGGCATCATGAGTGTCTGAGCACGAAATTGTACCCATCTGAGATAAGCCTCCATAGGAATGGTGTACTTAGGCTCCAGTGTCTTGCTGTCAATCCTGTTTACCTTTTCCCAAGCTCGTATGAATCTCTGACGGTAACCCTGAAGATCGTTGTCGTAGTCAACACAATGCCCTGAATCAACATGTCATGTGGACCATCGCTCCGGGCGTAACCAAACTGTCATAAAGCTAGAGATGGGTTGTAGGTGATGCCTCCTCTTATGCCTAGAAGCGGCACGTTAGGAAACTCCCCACAACGGTCAATGATGGTGACATTCTCCGTAGATCTGGAGCACCAATGGATGTCTGAGTGAGAAAGTGACATGATCCTCTTGGACCATCTGAACCCTTGCTCATTCTTCATTACTGAGCGAGGAAGGTGAGAAATAAACCACCTAGAAAGTAAAGGTATGCAGCACATCAAAGTTCCTCTTGCTCTTGTAGTACGGGTGTGAAGAGAATGTAGGATGTCTCCAAGTAAGGTAGGCACTGGATTGTGACTCAGGAATATGTTGATGGCATGAACGTCTATGAACTGATCAGGATTGGGGAACAACACTAAGCCATAAATCAATAAGGCTAAGATCTCCTCAAAAGCATCGTAGCTCATAGCCTTCAAGAACATTTGAGCTTTATCCACTAATACCTTGGCAAGAGTACCTTTAACTCCGCTTCTCGTCTCTAGAACAATGTCAGACTTCTTCAGATGTAGAGCTGCAGCAATAACTTCTGGTTTAAGCTCCTTCTCTAAGCCTGTGAATGGCTTCTGATCAAGAACAGGTATACCCAGAAGTTTAGAGAACTCCTCCATGGTTGGAACCAGCTGATAATCAGGAAATGTAAAGCAATGGTGCTTAGGGTCAAAGAACTGAAACAGCACACTCATCATGTCTTCACTGAACCCTGAAGTAACTAGATCCAATAAGTGACCATGTCTCTTGTTGAACTGGGAATGATCAGGCACTAGGGAAACCAACTCCTTGAGCTTAGCAGGTATCCCTACAAAGTTGATCCTGATGTGTTTCTACGAGCAGAAGCCATGACCTGCAACAAAGAACAAAGATAAATCCTTTGGTCCTTGAAATGGTTAGGGAAAATGATATGCTTATGATGCATGATGATGTCATGATGTCATGCTCAATCACAAACATGTGGCACACACAAACAAGTCACACCATAGCCCTAGGTTTAAAGGCTTGCATGAGGTTCACAGGCAAGTACCCTCCCCTGAAGTTAGATGGTTCATCCTGTCCTACAAAAAGTAACCAGGTTCTAAGGGATCTCAATATCATTGATCTTTCACAAGGGTGGTTGTTCAGAAGGCAACTTACTTGCCAACCAAAACCCTCCAAGTTTAAGATCTCAATGAGCGTAGTATCGAGTGTCAACCAACTTCAGTCTGCACCAAAGCCGGTTACCTCACTACTTTCTAAAGGCCAAGATGAGTTAACTAGGGTTCTAAAAGTCAGTTAGTGCATTGACAACATATGGCAGCCTCAATATTATCCTCAACTTGACTTAAGGAATATAAGCACCAACCAAGAAGTCGCACTAACTATGGCCACCAGATCAACCGTATCGATATACGTCGTACAGTTTCCTTGGTCTATTGCCATTTACCTAAGGTACACTAGATCCGGGTTAGGACCTTTCACACATAAGAGCACCCCAACAATATAATAATAAAGCAAACAAGGCAAACAATTTAAAGTGATCTTAATTCCTAAGGGTACCCCTCTTAAATAGATCCCCAGCAGAGTCGCCAGTTCTGTAACACGGTGGGAGAACTGACTTTAAACAATGTTGCGGATAGCAAGAGTCGCCACCGACTTTTATTTTATCCATAAGGAAAGGTTATAAAAGAACAGGAAAGACCTTAGAGAATATTTTGGGTCCGGGGGGTAGGTTATGAAAAGGGAAGGTGTTAGCACCCTTTTCATCCATGGTTATCCATGGGCTCTTAGGTACTTAAGCTCACTTTTGAATTGTTTTGAAAGTGTAGTGTGTGAATAGAAAATTTTCAGAATAGTTAATAAATAATCCATGTAAGGATGTGTTAAGAACTTGTTTGAAAACTTGTTGAAAATTTGTTTAAGTGCGAAACAGTTTTGAAGTGAGCAAGCACCTAGGAGTAACCTACCCTAATGTTTTAAGGTCTTTCTTATTCTTTATCCTTTCCTTAGTAAGACTATCCCTACTATAATGGAGTAGGTAGTCCTTACTTTGGATGTTAAGGGACATGTGAGGGACAATTCGACTTTGAAGGCCATTGTGGGGTGTAATAAGCAAACTGGAGGGACTATCATCATTTTTCGAAAGGGACTCGATTCGTAAAGGCAACCATAAGGGACTTTGATGATTTTTTCTATTTGAGGGACTTGCTTTATACACCCCACTTAACCATTATTCGTAGGCAACTTGAGGGATATCCTTAGGAAGTGAGACGGCGATTAAAATCGACTTACGTGTGTGACGTGTTTATTTTAATTATCTTTATTTAAAAGTGATCTAAATTTATTTTAATATTACATACATGTTGTTACACTCCCTAATTACTAACCATAATAATAATTAAATAATTAAACAACTTTACATCCAAGAAACAATTACAAAATAATAAGCAAAATAATTAAATAGCAAAGATAAATAAAATATAAACAAGCAATAATAAATAATAAAGGGGGTTAATTCTAAGTTTACTCGGCAAGACATCGCATCTTGTGCCTACGTATCCTTACGGGAGTGGAATCAGAGTAATCGTAGTTCCCCTCAATAGGGAGGTTAGAAACTTCTTGACTGTGGTCAAGGTCTCAAGGGGAATAAACGCATCTTAAGGACACGCTTACGTGGAGTGTAGAAACTCCAAATCTCTACGTTGAAATGTTAAGTTGTATTAGGGTTAGGTTAGGGATTCCGCGGCGGGAAACCCTAAAATGAGTGCGGCGACTCTTTGACCTAACACTAGGATAAAAGCAATTTTGCCCACGGCGGGACACCTAGGCTAAACAGGGTTTGATCCATTAAAGGGGTAAGGCTATTGACTCGGCGGCCAAAAGGCTGGACCTAATCCTTCGGAAAGATAAAACTGTAAAAAATGTGAAAATATGACAAATCATTATATGGAGGAATAATTAAGGTACAGAAATAAGAAAAGTAATAAAGGCAGAGGGTATAAAGAAACAAAGAAACATTTCTGAAAACATGAAGAATATGAAAATATGTAATGACACTTAGAATGAAGTGAGGGAGGAAAATAGTGTGGGGCTGTGGCCACCACAAGCACATCTCAACCTCAAGCATGCAAATGAAATGCAGGAATAAAGAAAGTAAAAGGTACACAAAATGACACGGCAAACATAAGGAGTTCCTTACGAAAAGGTTTTAATTTTTTAATATTTTAATTATGTAAAAAAATGTTTTAATTTTTTTAATATTTTAATTATATATATAAAAAAAGGTTTTAATTTTAAAATGGAATTACTTAGTTAAAAAAATTTAAGTTTAAATTATATAAAAAAAATGTTAAGTTTAAATTATATATAAAAAAAAATGTTTTTGGGAACAAAAAGGTTTTTTTGGAAAAAATGTTTACGGGAACAAAAAAAGGCTTTTTTTTGGAAAAAAATGTTTACGGGAACAAAAAAAGGTTTTTGGGAATAAAAAAAAGGGTTTTTTTGGGAAAAAATGTTTACGGGAACAAAAAAGGTTTTTTTTGGGAAAAAATGTTTTAGTTTTAATAAAAAAAGGTTTTGATTTTGAAAAAGGTTTTGATAAAAAAAAATAACAATAGAATTGCAAATGTAAACAGACAATTAATGGACATGCAAACAATCCTATACGACACAATCATGGTTCATACATATCAAAATCTACGGATCTAAACAACAATGAAGGTTAACATGGCAAGGATGCAAATAAATATGAAAAATGCAAAGGATTTAGTAATTTAACGGACCTAAACACATTAACATGGCAAAATATGCACATAAACATGAAAAGGAAAAAGGTTTAGTAATTTAACCTACGAAGCGGAGGTTTGCTTCGGTAAATGTGAAAAAGGTTTGAATAAGGGAACACTGGAGAGCTCCAATCCTTCTAACGAGTTGTGGGAACGACCGCCTTTCTTCTCTGGGGATCTCCTTTGTTTCTCCCTCTCTCTCCTCTTTTCTGAAGAAAACCTTCTGACCCTTTTTTTCAACAAGGCAACACATGTATATATAGGGAACAAATTAGGGTTAACACCAAATTGTCAATAATGTCCCTAAAGCCCATTTTAAAGCCCAAACTAAATAATTAGTTAAGAAAAAAATAAAATTTAAATAATTTAAAATAATTAAAATAAACTTAAAATAAAAACTAATAATCCTATTGATTCCTAAAATAAAAAATATTATAAAAAGAACAAAATTTTTTTCAATATTTTTTATTTTATGATTTTTTGGATATTTTTATGAATAATTTAGAAAAAAGTGAAAAAAATAATATTTTAAAAAATGATTTAATTAAAATACGAAAATAATAATTAAATAATAATAAAAAACTATTTTTGTTATTTTTTAATGAAAGATAGAAAAATTTAGAGTAAAAATAATAAAGAACAAAAAAAGTGACAAAGGTGAGATTTAATTTTTAAAATAGTTAGAAAAAAAAGATTTAATTTTAAAAAGAATTTAGAGGAAAAAAAGATTTAATTTTAAAAAGAAGTTAGAGAAAAAAAAAAGATTTAATTTTTTTTAAAAAAGTTAGAAAAAAAGATTTAACTTTATAAAAGTTAGAAAAAAAGATTTAGCTTTAAAAAAGTAGTTAGAAAAAGGATTTAACTTTTAAAAAGTTAGAAAAAAGATTTGATTTTTTTTTAAAAAATTAGAAAAAAAGATTTAACTTTAAAAAAAGTTAGAAATAGATTTAACTTTAAAAAAGGGTTAGAAAAAGGATTTATCTTTTAAAAAAGTTAGAAAAAAGATTTAATTTTAAAAAGGTAATAGAATTTGATTAAAAAAATGTGTTAGAAATTAATTAAAAAAGGTTATAAAAAAATTTACTCTTAAAGAAAAGAAAAAAAAAAGTTAAATTTTAATCTAAATCCTAAAAGTTAGTAAGAAGAGCTTAAAATGATTTAAATAAATAAACTAAATAGAAAAGAAAAAAAAAGTTAATAAAAACATTAGTAAAGTTATAAAAAAAATTTAATTAAATTATTATTAGTTAAAAAAACAAGATTTAAAAAAAAAGGTTAATTTATTAAGTTAATCAGAATTTAAAATAAAAATAAAAAGAAAGGGTAAAATTTGGGGTATTACAGTTGACCTCAGTTTGACTTTTTAACTGCGTTGACTGCTTTTGACTTATCTGATCATCTGACTGAGCAAACTTTTGAGAAAAGTCTTGAAACTTGACATGGGGGTTCTTATACACATATAAGATGTTATGAAGCTCACTTGAAGTCTTGGAAGTCCATTTAGCCTGATTAAAGTCAAAACCCTAGTTTTGGATGCACTGCTTAGGAGGTGCATTGTCTGAGGGAATTGTCAACTCTTCTGACCAATTATGAATTTTGTGAACCTTGTGAACCTTCTTGGAACACAAAGTTTTGTATTGTGAGGGCAAATTTTGGGGTGCAACACCTGGACTTACTTTTTTCTGTCCAGCGGGTCTCTTTTAAGCAAAGTATTTTTTAACCATGTCTGCATTCACAGGGGACGATAAATCTTCGCCATCCATGGTAGATAGCAACAAGGCTCCGCCAGAGAAAACCTTTCTTACCATATACAGACCTTCATAGTTAGGAGTCCATTTTCCCCTGTGATCAGTCTGAGGAGGAAGGATCCTTTTCAACCCCAAATTACCCGTCTAGAAGCACCGAGGATGCACTCTCTGATCAAAGGCTTTCTTCATCCTACTCTGGTACACCTGGCCATGCGCAATGGCTGTCAACCTCTTCTCATCAATCAAACTCAGTTGATTCAACTTGGTTTGCACCCACTCATCTTCGTCAAGCTTTAAATCCGACAATATCCTTAAAGAAGGAATCTCAACTTCTAATGGCAGGACTACTTTCGTACCATACACCAGTAACAAAGGAGTTTCCCCGGTTGATGTACGCACCGAAGTACGATAACCGTGAAGAGCAAAAGGCAACATCTCGTGCCAGTATTTGTAGGTCACAACCATCTTCTGCATAATCTTCTTGGTATTCTTATTAGCTTCCTCAACAGCGCCATTCATCTTCGGACGATATGGAGAAGAATTGTGATGTTCAATCTTGAAACTCTGACACAGTTCCTTCATCATTTTGTTATTCAAATTTGAACCATTATCGGTAATGATTCTCTCAGAAATACCATAACGACAAATGATGTCTTTCTTTATGAATCGGGCGACCACCTGCTTTGTGACATTAGCAAAGGACGCTGCTTCTTCCCACTTTGTAAAGTAATCAATCGCAACTAGAATGAAGCGATGTCCATTAGAAGTAGTCGGCTCAATCTTTCCAATCACATCGATTCCCCACATGGAAAAAGGCCAAGGAGACATCAACACATTCAAAGGAGCCGGTGGCACATGCACCATGTCAGCTTAAATCTGGCATTTATGACATTTTCTGGCGTATTTGAAACAATCAGATTCCATAGTCATCCAATAATACCCAGCTCTCAAAAAAATTTTAGCCATTGCATGTCCACTGGCATGAGTGTCGAAAGAACCCTCGTGGACTTCCTCCATCAACAGGTTTGCTTCAAGTTCATCAACACAATGCAGCAAGACCATGTCAAAGTTTCTCCTGTAGAGCATATCGTCCTTATTCAGATAAATATTTCTAGCTAACCTCCTCAGAATCTTTTTATCCTTGTTGGATGCCCCAGATGGGTACTCCTGAGTCTTGATAAAATGCTTGATATCGAAATACCAAGGCTTTCCATCGGATGCTTTCTCAACGACAAACACAAAAGCAGGTCTATTAAGACACATGATGGTGATAGCAGGAGTTTCATTACTGAAATTCACTTTGTACATCGAAGCTAGCATGGCCAAGGCATCCGCCATATGATTCTCATCCCTCGGCATATGATAGAAATCAACTCTATCGAAGAAAGGCAGCAGTCTCCTTGCATAATCTCTATAAGGCGCTGTCGCTACCGCGAAAATAAGGTGCCGGCAAATAAAAGAGTCGCCACCTTTCATTATTTATCCCTCAGAACGGGAAAGGAAACGATCGGAAAAACTTGACGAAAAGGTATAAGACAAGGTCATCGCAACCATTGTCTGGGTTCGGGAGTCGGTTACGCAAGGGGAAGGTATTAGCACCCCTCACGTCCATCGTACTCGATGGGATCCACGCTTGTTGTGTTTATCTGATGGGTTGGTTTTACTATCTACCTATCAAGGCTGGTCTAAAAAAGAAAAGAAAATGACTCGACAAAGCGTCACACTTTATGCCTACGTATTCTCATCAGAGAATGAGAAATCAGAGTCAACATAGTTCGACTAACTACGGGTGATGGGGGGAAGGTGGCTCGCCAATACATCAGTATTGTGCCTACGTACCCTCAACGGATATGAGAGATCAGAGCTTACGTAGTTCAGGGTAATACGGATTACGGGGATTCAGATTCATCTGTTTTTCGAGTAGGGTTAACAAACAGTTCCAGCAGTTTGGCGTACGCTTCTCGACCCTGGGAGACTTAGGCGTTACCGTTTGCGATAGAACTGGGAGTTAACGACACTCTTTTCTTCAGAAAAGACTTCCTTTGAATTATGGCCCCACGGGGCAAAAAGGTTTGAAGTTTGTTTTCTGTCTTTTACAAAAGAACTGTTTTTTAGGGATGTTTGCAACCAATATCACACTAGAGACTATGACCTGAGAGTGAATGCGTCGTATGTCACCCAAAGGGTGCCATACTAAACATCCAGACTGTTGAAAAGAAACTCTCCAACAATCCTTTCTCAGATAGTTTAAGGCTCGTAACGTACGACGTCAGCTAACCTTTATTACTGTATTTTGATTTGTTTTGAGATGAGAAGAGAGAACGGGCTCAACTAAGGGGAGACTATCAAGTCCTAACGTTGTCATGCCAAGGATTCATCCTATGGTTGAGGTTTGAAACAGGGAACTCCTAGAAGTTATCATGCATAGGTTTCAACCTAAAGTTCTAATCATCACTTCCTTATCAAAGGAAGTGAGATTCCTAGGGGATCATGTCAACGATAAACAGAAACAGATAAAGCATCAGCTTCAACAGTAAATAGTAAATAGATATAAAGTAAAATGCATGCAATGCAAGTGAGGGAGGAAAGGTGTGTGGGGCATCAGCCTCCACAAGCTCGTCTCGACCTCAAGCCAGATATGAATAACTGCAATTATACAGGAAAAATAAAATGCCATCAAGCAAATCACAAACCACACAGGCAAGGGAGCAGGGCTCTACCGAATACCAACAAGCAAAGCCATACAGTAAAAATACAAGCAGAGGGAGACCCACTCAACCTCTAATGCAATCATGCTCCTAGCTTAACATAATCTAAACATGAACTTATTCTAATGCATCAAGCAAATCAAACAAGTCACACCAATACAGTTGCACAGAAAGCAAACAGACAGGAAAGAAAGCAAATCAACAGCTTCCACAGCTCCACAGCAAAGCAATCCTCTAACAACAGCTCAGTCTTCAGTCTGCAACTGCTCTTCAAAGCTATTCCCTTCAATAGCAAATGTCAACTTTCTTCTTCAAGCTTTCATAATAGCCCAACACACAAGCATCAACTTGTTCTTCACCTTCTTCAAGCTTCAGCTCTTCATTTGATCTCAACTGGATTTTCCTCACAAGTGTCAACTTGTTCTTCTTGGTCTTCAAGCTTCAGCTCCAATGGCAGTCTTCAAACACAGGGAAGTGCAACCTCTAGCAACTTCAATCTTCTAGCAAGGAATTCCATCCTCTAGCAAGGGAGAAAGATTCATCTGACAAGAGCAAGGTTTGGATAATAGACAGCAAAGTGAAGACCAAAGGTCACCACTAAGCACTCCATCATCAAAGAAAAGAACCCTCAAAGGTTCTACCAACTTGTGAAGAGCCACACATCCTACCAAAGGAGGGATGAGGCTTTTACAAGGGGACCTTATATCATAGGGAGGAATGGAAGTGATCAAAACCTTCCATGTTTATGAAAGAAGAGAATCTATCTAGAAGCTCTACCTACAAACCCTAATCTTAACATCTAAACAATACTCAAACCAAAAGAAGGGAAATCTTCACATCCATGCTTCTTCAAGCATTCCATAGTGGCCCCAGCTTGTCTTCAACACTAGCCAAGAGCAAGAGAGGCAAAACCCTAATCTAAGGGAACCAAAGAAGTCATTATAGTTGAGTTAGCAAGTTAGGATCACCTAAAACTTAGTACTAAAGTTAATCCTAACTAAAATACTAAAACCAATTGTAAAATCCTACAAAAATAACCATGGGAACCTAATTCAATCATGAATCTACCATACAAAATTCAGGGTTTGAATCATCCACAAAGTCCTAGAAATAAAACCTAAATCATAAGGTACTAAGCTTAAACCCTAAAACTAGAGCACCTAAAGTTTCAACTTAAAACTACCACCTAATTCCATCACAAAATTGTGAGAAAAATACAAGGGGAGCATTCATGTCTAAACTAGCTACACCAAAAAAAGAACAAGTCAAGAATCATCACCAAATGATCAAACAAAATTCAACAAAGCAAGGTATCAACCATGGCCATTTTAATATCAATTAATATTCAAATATTGCAAATAAAATCACAAATGCATGAATTCCTAATATTTTTAATCTATAAAATTTTAGATTCAATCATGAATCAGGGGAAAAAAGTTTGGAATTAATTGAGTTAATTTCCTATTTTTTGTGAATTAATTTCTAAACCATATGAAATGCACAAAATAAAGAACATAAAAAGAAATTAATCAAACTGGCGTGGCAAATAGCAAATATAATCAGTTCAATCCAGGAATTGGGCCAGAAAGGGGGTGTTGATATCAATCTGTCACTAGGCCCAGGCGCTTACATTCATCCCCAATTATCACACTAAAAAAAAAAAAAGAATGCACACCAAGTTTCGAACCCACGCTCATTTAGTCCACCCAGCGAAGATTCTAAGTCTGAAATTCCTTATTAATCAAAACGGTGCGTACAAGGGGAGGGGTACGTGGCTCAATGAAAGCGCTTGGATGAAGGGACCAGGTCAATCTTTCCACACGCATGGACGGTCATGACTTCGTCTTCCTCATTTTAAATCTCAGATGGAGGGAATTACAGACGGTGGCCGGAACAGTGGCGCCACCGTCTTCTCTGGTGAGTCATCTTCCACAGGTCATCCAAAGTCACAAAACCATACCTCATCTCACTCAAAATCTCACGCTGATCATGAATCTGATCTCAGAATTTTCTAATTCCTTCTGCATCTCCAAACCCGATAACACTTTCAAAAACTTGTCAAGATCTTGAATCTCACCATTCTTAAAATTAATGACACTAGTGTAATCCTCATCTCATGGTGATCATTCTACACTATCCAATCTTGATTAACAGTCCAAGAATCACCTAATTCAAGGCTCAACAGAAATTGATCACATACCTATTTTGTCTCTAATCGTGTAATTAACCATCCTAAATCCGTCTGGATCATGAATGGAACCTAACCACATGCCAATTTCTAAGCATCTCCCTATAGTTTAAGCACAAATTCAATGTGTACCAACCTGGTTTCAGACGCGTAACAGAAGGTGTTCTTGATCACTTCAACCTCTAAGATTATGCAGACACACTCCAAATTCACTCCTGAAGCCTTTGCACACCTTGATTTGGCTTGATTCTTCCTTAAACTCAAAAACCGATTTCAACTTGCAATGGTGAAACTTCAATCTCACTCTCTGCTTCCAGCACCAATCTCTTCCAAAAAATGCACTGAACTCACTCAATGACTTATATAGAAGTGCTTAGAATCATCTAGAAAGTTCTGGAGTCATCCAAATGAGAAATTGGATTTTCAATTTCTCACCAAAATGTCATTCATGGCATATGCGATATCTCCTCTATTTTGGCCTCAGCAAGCTTGCTTTGCACTCCTCATGAGCTAAGGAATTGGATGGTGGTGATTGTTTCCTTGTTTGCATCCAATGGTGTGAGTTGGATATGTTACTTCATCATGAAGAAATGAAATGGAAATGCATGAATTTGACCTCAAATAAAAATTCTAACATTGCCATTGTTTCTAAAATCACTTTTCCAATCAATTTGACCTATAACTTTGCTCCATTTGGTCACAAAATGAATTATTTGAATTTTTGGTCATTTAATCCTTTTAATTCTTCCTTTCTTCAAAATTTCTAGAACCAAGTCTCTCCTTGAGCCATTTCAATGCCCCCTTTATAAATGGTTAAGGTTAAAACCCCATTTGAGCAACTTTCTAGTTGAACAAAATTTCATTTGAGACCTCTAAGTTGGTGAAAATAGCCTATGATCACAAATGACCTATAATCACCAAATGTCCAAAATACCCTTGACTTGTCCAAGCCATAAGTTGAGTTTTACAAATCCTATCAAGGACTTATAGTACTCTATAGAAAGCTAAGCGAATAAGGAACAACATTCATGTTGACCAAAAGTTCATAGGAATCATCCTTATAGGGCAAAAGTGTCATGCAAGTTGGGTAACTTTCAAGCTCCAAATTCACATGCCTCAGATGACCTGTAACTTGTCTGGCTCATAACTTGAGTTATATAAACCCTATCAAGGACTTATAATACTCAAATTAAAGCTGAGATCATTCCTTACAACAATCATGTTGGGGCAAGATGAGATGAAGATCCTATCTTGAGTTAAATTGCTTTGAAGTCAAGGGTCAAACTAGGGGATTTTACACTGTCAAGCCTTAGAAACCCTAGCCCGAAACTTCTCAAACTCTTCAAACAAGATGAGTTAACCTTGGAATCATCCTTATAACATCTCAATGTATCAATCCATGATCACATGGCTCTTGAATTGGGTCTCAACTTCCTTCAAACCCTCAGTTGACTTAGGTTTGACCCAGTCAAACCCTAGCTGCACCAATCATGGCTGAGGCTTCTTATTCTTGCACAATGACCTGTCTAGGCCTCAAAGTGATCTTCAAAACTTCTCCTAAGCTCTCTCAAGACCTCAATTCCTTCTTCATGACCTTAGAATCATCTGATGGCTCCCCACAACTCTCAAGTTAGGAGACCTACACTCTTGGCTTCAACCACTATCTCTGAGGATCTTTCAACTTCTCTGACAAGGATATCAACCCTTGAACACCTGAATAAGCCTCCCAGCTGGCTTCATAGTCTTGTATTGCTCTTGATTGGTAATCATACCTCCTGATCTCATGCATACATGGCAATGAAATGCAAATGATAATGCTAATGTGAATGAAATGAAACATAAGCTAGGTAAAGAAATGTTGGGCAAATTTTGGGGTGCAACAGCTGCCCATATTCAAACGGCTTGGACCTGACTGGGTGAGAAGCGAACGGATCTCAAACAATCAAGGTAAAAGACGGTTGAATACCAACAAACCCAAAAATTTGCCAACTGCACAAGTACACGGTACTCTGATGAGGACAAATCTTCGGAAACTGAAATGGTAGTTGCGCGGCAACTAGCTGGGGAATTGGTCACACGGTGATTGGTGAAGGGTCTAATCTCAAATCTCCATCAGGATGATCATCTAATTTTGCTGTAGACCTTCGTCCTCAAGTCATCAAGGGGTCACCGGTTACGCGGTAACTAGTAATGGATAACTGATATTGCCGTCAGGCATTCCGCGACACTGCGGCAGAAGGATTCCTCGGGACTCGTCAAGTCATTAGGAACTTTTAACAATCAAGCTATTTATGCCGCCAGGCATTCAAAGACATTTTCGGGCGTCAGCCGGACTTCGTCAGTAAGTCGAGAATAGAATTCTTGGTCAATCATGAACCAAATAAGGATATACAATCTTTTCTTGTCAGACACTCCGCATCAGCTGAGAGAATTGCTTCGTCAATACAGTTGGACTTCATCAGTAAGTCTGGGGTTTCGGCACCGCTGCCGGACTTCAATCATCAAGTCTTCAAGGAAATTTCAACTTCTCTTTTTAAAAACCTACTGGGGATGACACATCTCCGCTGGGGATTCTAGAGAACTGTCAAGTAACTCTGCTTCGGGGGTCCAGAAATCATCCTGAATGAATCAACTCTGCTGAGGACTTCAAGAATCATCTTGGACAAATAATTCCGTCGGGGACTTCAAGAATCATCCTGAACCAATAAATCTGCTAGAGATTTCAGGATTCATCCTGAGCAGACACTCTGTCGGGAACTCTAAGCACCAACTTGAGCAACCAACTCTGGCGACTTCACTGGGGAATTCAAGAATCATCTTAAGCCAACCATCCTGCGGAGGAACACCTGCAAAACAAGAATAGTACCGGCCTAGCTCATGTTTCGTATGCATATGCCTTGACAATGGCGTAATACTTCACATGGTGGAAATGTTATGCATTTAGGGTAAATGCTATGCAATCATGCAAAATTCTATGACCCCATCAGCAAAATAAATGCTGAAGGGAGAATCCTCCTGTCAAGGAGAAAGAACCACTCTGGTGGAGGAATGAATCATCCTGTCGAGGAGAGGAAATCACACCAATCTCAATTGGATTCCGCCTGGGGGAAAGGAACTTCAGTCGACCGCTTCAGGGGAACATAGTTCTGCGAGAACCTGAACCCGCTCAACCAGGTATTCAAACCACAAACTGCTGAGGAAACGATATCAATCACAGAAATGAACTGCACAGTATTCGCGACAAAGCTTCCCTAGAGATAACGACTCCGATGGGGAAAAACAGCATTAGCTATTCAACACTCTACTGGGGAAAACCACTCATGGCCTCAACGGCTTTCCAAGAACTCGGCTCTCTTGGGGATCTGCAAACTCGACTGGGGAGGGAGGAATCATCCTGCTTATGGGGGAGAGTACAACTTTGTGGGGAATTTCAATTCTCCTGGAGACTTTGGTATGTAATATCGAGTGCTGCACACTTCAGTATATGACTCAGCTGGGGAGACGACGATCCTTCAGGATACATCTGCTTGCGGGAGATACCCTTATCTGTTTAGGGATACGTATCAATGCTCGCGGTCCCATGCTCAGACTCCATGGGGAGATGCTGCTGAACTTGCTGGAGGAGAAGGAATCATCCTGCTTGGGAAACATACGGCGTACTGCCTGGAATATGTCATACCTGTAACAACACAAACAAACAGACAAGATACCCTTCTCAAAGGGACCTATCAAGGTTACCATCTTGTGACAATGTTCAAGTAATTCATTGTTTCAACAATCAGTGTCCTAGGCCAGTAAGTTTATGTATGCGCATTTTATCAAAAACATTGGCGTTCTTTTTCGCAAACAAAACAGGTAGATGCTAAACAAACAAACAAAATTGTTGAATAGTATATTTTTCATTGATAACAAACCCCTGAATGGGCAAAAATGTTTTACAACAGATGCAATCTTCTGGAATGAGGAAGATGCACAAATATAAAACATAAATATACATCAGTATGTACACAAATGTCGGCAATGAGGCGTAGACAAACACCATGAGTTGATCCCTCTATGACACACTCGACTCTGATACTTCTCCGACGCTTCAGCTTCAGAAGAGATTAATTCAGATAAACGACCCTCAGGTCCTCCAAACCACTAGACAAATACAGTCCACACGCGGAACGCAGTCATTTGCTTTTTCAAATCCCTAACTTTTGCGTGAACCGCCCTTTGCGGGTTTTCGATTCACCGGGATACCCTTTTTTGCCAAAGTCGCCCTTCCGGGTTTTCGACTTTGTGGGTGTACATTCTTTTCTTTTATATCCCTAATTTTTGCCCGAACCTTTTTTCCTTTTTTGTGGTTCGCCGGGATGCCCCATTTTTGCCTGGATATTCTTTTTCTTTCCAGCGGGTCATTTTTTAAGTGAAGTATTTTTTAACTGCGTCCGCATTTACCGGGGATGCAAAGTCTTCGCCATCCATCGTGGATAACAACAAGGCTCCTCCCGAGAAGACCTTGCTGACAACGTACGGACCTTCGTAATTGGGAGTCCACTTGCCCCGGTGATCGGAGTGTGGAGGAAGAATCTTCTTCAGGACGAGATCACCCGTCTGAAAGCTTCTAGGACTCACCTTCTTATCGTAAGCTTTTTTCATTCGGCTTTAGTACAGTCGACCATATGCGATCGATGCTAATCTCTTCTCATCAATCAGGCTGAGTTGGTTTAGCCGGTTCTTAATCCATTCTGCCTCATCGAGTTTCACGTCAACCAAAACTCGTAAAGAAGGGATCTCAACTTCTAACGGTAGGACAACTTCCATACCGTACACCAGTGAGAAAGGAGTTGCCCCGGTTGACGTACGTACCATTGTACGATAACCGTGCAGTGCAAATGGCAACATCTCGTGCCAATCCTTATAGGTCACAACCATCTTTTGTACAATCTTCTTAATGTTTTTATTGGCCGCTTCAACGGCGCCATTCATCTTCGGCCGGTAAGGAGATGAGTTGTGATGTTCAATCTTGAAACTCTGACACAGCTCCTTCATCATCTTGTTATTCAGATTCGAACCATTATCAGTAATGATCCGCTCGGGAATTCCGTAACGACAAATGATGTCCCTCTTTATGAATTTAGCCACCACCTGCTTGGTCACATTAGCATATGAGGCTGCCTCCAGCCACTTGGTGAAGTAGTCGATGTCTACTAGAATGAAGCGATGACCGTTAGATGCGGTGGGCTCGATCTTGCCTATCATGTCGATGCCCCACATGGAGAACGACCACGGAGAGGACATGAAGTTCAAAGGGTACGGCGGCACATGAATCTTATCAGCATAAATTTGGCATTTGTGGCATCTCTTTGCGAATTTAAAGCAATCCGACTCCATCGTCAGCCAATAGTATCCTGCCCTCAGGATCTTTCTTGTCATAGCATGCCCGCCGGCGTGCGTGCCAAATGTGCCTTCATGGACTTCTTCCATGAGCATACTCGCCTCTTTCTCATCTACACATTTGAGTAGCACGAGATCGTGGTTTCTTTTATACAAAACTCCATCAGGATTGAGATAAAAATTCCCAGACAGCCTCCTCAGAGTCTTCTTATCCTGGGTTGACGCTCCCGCAGGATACTCCTTAGTCATAAGGAAGGTCTGGATGTCATGGAACCATGGCTTGCCATCGGAGGCTTCCTCGATCGCAAAGACGAATGAAGGTCTATCAAGACGAGAAAGGACAATCCTTGGAGCTTCGTTCCAAAAATTGACTTTATACATCAAAGCCAACGTGGCTAGGGCATCAGCCATCTGATTTTCAGCTCTGGGCACATGATGGAGTTCCACTCGATCAAAGAACGGAAGTAGCCTTCTGGCATAGTTCATGTACGGCACCAAATTCGATTGACGAGTCTCTCACTCCCCTTTAATCTGGTTAATCACAAGTGTCGAGTCACCATATACATCCAGGTTCTTGATTCTCAAATCAATTGCTTCTTCCAGACCCATGATGCATGCTTCGTACTCCACTTCGTTATTGGTGACCGGAAACGTCAGTCTAGCAGTGAATGGGATGTGGGATCCATGGGGAGTCGTGATGATCGCCCCGATGCCACTTCCATAAGAGTTAACTGCCCCGTCAAATATCAATTTCCACTGGGATTTCCTGTCTGGACCCTCGTCGGGCAACGGTTCATCGCAATCCTTCGCTTTGAGAAACATAATATCCTCATCAGGGAATTCAAATTTCATCGGCTGATAATCCTCGATCGGCTGTTCGGCAAGGTATTCAGACAATACGCTTCCTTTGATGGCCTTCTGGGAAACGTACTGAATGTCATATTCCGTCAACACCATTTGCCATCTGGCAATCCTGCCCGAAAGCGCTTGTTTCTCGAAGACGTACTTGATCGGATCCATCTTTGAAATTAGCATGGTTGTGTGATTGAGCATGTACTGTCGTAAACGTTTGGCAGCCCAGGCTAGTGCACAACACGTTTTCTCCAGCATCGAGTAACGAGATTCACAATCTGTGAACTTTTTACTCAAATAATAGATGGCATGCTCCTTTCTGCCCGTCTCGTCGTGCTGACCGAGAACACACCCCATATTATTCTCAAGAATTGTCAAGTACATGATTAAGGGTCTTCCGGCCACTGGGGGTATCAAGATTGGAGGTTCCTGCAGATACTGTTTTATCTTATCAAATGCCTTCCGACAATCCTCGTTCCAGATAATCGCCTGATCTTTCTTTAGTAGTTTGAACATCGGTTCACACGTGGCGGTGAGCTGAGAAATAAACCTTGCAATGTAGTTTATTCTGCCCAGGAAACCACGAACTTCTTTTTCGGTTTTTGGCACTGGCATCTCTTGTATTGCTTTAATCTTCGCAGGATCAACCTCAATGCCTCTTTCACTCACGATAAACCCCAGTAGTTTTCCAGACCGTACTCCGAAAGTACACTTGTTAGGATTCAGCCTCAACCTGAACTTCCTAAGCCTCTCAAAAAGCTTCAGCAAATTGACCAGGTGTCCCTCCTCCGTTTGGGACTTCGCAATCATGTCATCAACATAGACTTCAATCTCATGATGAATCATATCATGAAACAAAGTAACCATTGCTCGTTGGTAAGTGGCCCCTGCGTTCTTCAGACCGAAAGGCATTACCTTGTAGCAAAACGTTCCCCAAGGAGTGATAAACGTAGTTTTCTCCATGTCCTCCGGTGCCATCTTGATCTGATTGTAGCCGGAGAAGCCATCCATGAACGAAAACACGGAGAACTGAGTTGTATTGTCGACCAACACATCAATATGAGGGAGCGAGAAATCATCGTTAGGGCTCGCCCTATTCAAATCCCTGTAATCGACGCACATTCGCACCTTGTCGTCCTTCTTCGGTACAGGCACTATGTTGGCGACCCACGGAGGGTAAGTAGTGACTGCTAAGAAGCCAACATCAAGCTGCTTTTGCACTTCTTCTTTGATCTTAACGGCCATATCTGGTCGTGTCCTTCTAAGCTTCTGCTTAACGGGAGGGCAATCTTCTCGCAGCGGCAAGTGATGGACCACGATGTCAGTGTTAAGTCTGGGCATATCTTCGTATGACCAAGCAAAGATGTCACTATACTCTCTCAGCATCTCGACCAATCTCTGCTTGACATCACTTTGCAATGCTGCCCTATCCTGACGTTCCTGACCAGCTCTTCAGAACCTAGATTCACAATCTCAATCTCTTCTTCGTGAGGCAGAATAACTTTCTCTTCTTGTTTCAACAAGCGGGCCAACTCTTCGGGAAGGTCTTCATCTTCATCAATCTCTTCTTCGGCTTGATAGATCGGGCAATCGAAGTCGAACTGAGTCGTAGAAGGTCCAGAGTCGATGTCATCTGCTATGTGGATCCTGCAATAACAAGGGTTAAGCTTAAAACAAGGATATGCAGGTTAGCATAAACCCTATTGCCATTTTATTATTTTTCAAAACAAATATAAAACAGGAATAACAGAGATCACAACATTTGAATGTGAAAAAAACGCCTTTTCATTTATTGGTAAAATGCATGTACATAACCAAACAAGGCCCTGACAATAAAACCACTATGCCCCGGGTAGGACATAGGGTTGTACAATAATTGGAGAAAGTAAATCATTACTCTTTGCCTATCACTTGGATGATATCCCTGATGGACCAGCTGTCGAGGCTCTGGCCTGGTTCGCTTGGCTGGATCCAAGAGTCCAGGTCGCAGTCGCTGACTTCGCCGTCTTCAGACACTGCGTTGATGCTTTCACATATCACCCTGCCACTGGCAAACTGGATCGGCCCTTTACCTCGCGACGCACTGCGAGAAGAGGAGGCTTCAGCCGTAGGAGAGTATCCTAACCCAAACTTGTCCTGTTTGTTAGGCATTTCTAGAACCTGCCCCCAGCCTAGGGTAGATCCGGCTTGAACAACGGCCCGAGCCTCCTTGAAGGAAGAGAGAGTCATCTCTGGTTTTTCAGTCATTATTGGAGCCACTTCCTTGACCTTAACAGCTCCGAACTCCTGACATAGGGTTTCGTGAATTTCTCCATCCATCTCAACATACTTGAAGGACAACAAATGGCTCACCATTATGTCTTCCTCGCCACAAACAGTTACGATGCTGCCTTCGACAGCATACTTGAGCTTCTAGTGCAACGTGGAGGTCACGGCGCCAGCAGAATGGATCCATGGTCGGCCTAAGAGACAGCTGTAGGCAGGCATGATGTCCATAATGTAGAAGACTGCGTCGAAAGTTTCCGGCCCAACTTGGATTGGCAGAGTTACTTCTCCAAAGACATGACGCTTGGTTCCATCGAAAGCCTTCACAACCAGATCACTGGGCATGCAAATCAATCCTCGAGTATCTAACCTCATCAATGCTTTCTTCGGAAAAACATTGAGTGACGACCCCATGTCCATCAACACATGAGACATAATCGTTCCCCTACACTCTATCGAGACGTGCAGGGCGCTGTTGTAGTTTCTTCCCTTTGGTGTCAGCTCCAAGTCAGTGAACCCTAACCCGTTTCCAGCATTCACGTGGGCTACGACCCCTTCTAACTAGTTGACCGATATTTCTTGCGGTACATATGTGGCATTCAAGACCTTTAACAGCGCGTTGCGATGTGACTCCGAACACAGCAACAGATTCAGGATGGAAATTTTCGAGGGTGTTTAATGAAGATGGTCAATAATCTTGTAGTCACTCTTCTTGATCAACCTCATGAACTCTTCAGCGTCCTTTACAAGTAGGTCCTTCTCTACTCCCCGAGGGGTTTCCTCAATGACTTTACTCTTTCCCTTATCGGTTTTCTCAGCTTTGTCCGCTTTGTCAATCATAATCTCAGGTGGAGCAAACACTCTTCCGCTGCGCGTGATTCCGCCAGTGCCCACTAGGTTATCCACAGACTGCCCAGATGGTTCCAGTTCCAACTTCTGTCCGTTACAGTAGACGTCTTCCCCATAGTGCCATGGGACAGCATTGGTGCTTTCAAAAGGTATCGGTCCAGCCTTTGTGATGGTAATCGTGGGCGGTCTGGGTGCAGAAATGGTGATCGTCCGGCGAGGGATGGTGATGGTGGCAACCTCATCATCCTGCCTCAGCATTACCTCTCCAGATCCACATTCGGCCCTTCGGCTAAACTGCAAGATTCCTTCAGTCATCAGACTCTGAATCCCCACTATCAACTGTTCACATCCATCAGGACGAGTCGCACAGCCCATACACAATTCTCCACAGCCTGGAAAGAAGCCTATCTTCATCAGCTTGGCTTTAACGAAGCTAATCGGTGTCTTCAGATCCCTTACATCAGTCAACACATCTAGATCCTCTTCTTTAATAATGGCATTCACCCCACCTCCCATATGATTCAGCATAGGGTTCTTCGTGACATTTGGCACATTATCTGAGAAATTGATGATCTTAGCATCCACCATATCTTGCACTTTGTGCTTGAAGGCTTTGCAATTTTCTATTGTGTGGCCTGGTGCCCCTGAGTGAAACTCACATGTTGCATTCGCGTCATAACCTAGCGGAGGTGCTCCTGTCAAGGGAGCCAGGGTTCTCTTCTGGACTAATTGCAACTGAAGCAGAGTTTGTAATAGCTGAGCATAAGACATGGGCGGTGTCTCGAGGTGACGGCTTGACAGAGGTGCCCTGTTCTGATACTTTCTGTACCCTTGCTGATTCGGCTGCTGTTGTGGTTGGGGTTGTTGGACTGCAGGGATGGTTATGCTAGCCACCTGCTGGCGAGGGCCGTTACCTTTCCTTCGAGCGTTGGACACGGTGCTCGTCTCTCCTTCCCGCCTTTTGCCACCATACGGTTTCTTTCCTCCTCCAACTGAGGCTAGATCGACACCTTGAATTTTCCCCAGTTTGATCCCATTTTCAACGTGCTCGCCGGTGATGATGAGATCTGAGAAACTTCCAGACATACCACTGACCAATTTCTCGTAATAAATCCTTGGGAGGGTGGCTACAAACATCTCGACAAGCTCCCGTTCAACCATCGGCGGCAGAACTCTAGCTGCCAATTCACGCCACCGCTGGGCGTACTCTTTGAAACCTTCGTTGTTCCTCTGTGACAAGTTCTGCAGTTGAACTCGGTTCGGAGCCAAGTCACTGTTATATTGGTAATGGTGCACGAATGCCTCAGTGTCGCTTGCGCGAAAATAAGGTGCCGGCAAAACAGAAGAGTCGCCACCTTTCGTTATTTATCCCTCAGAGCGGGAAAAGAAACGATCGGAAAAACCTGACGAATAAGGGTAAGACAAGGTCGTCGCAACCATTGTCTGGGTTCGGGAGTCGGTTACGCAAGGGGAAGGTATTAGCACCCCTCACGTCCGTCGTACTCGACGGGATCCTCGCTTGTGTGCTTACTTGGACGGGTTGGTTATAATCTATCTACCTATCAAGGCTGGCTGAAAAAGAAAAGAAAAATGACTCGGCAAAGCATCGCACTTTATGCCTACGTATTCTCGTCTGGAACGAGAAATCAGAGTCAACGTAGTTCGGCTAACTACGGGTTATCTTCTGAAAGAAATGCTTTTTATTGAATTTGCGATCTCAACCGCACTAGAGACTATGACCCGAGAGGGAATGCATCCTTTCTCAGATAGCTTAAGGCTCGTAGCGTACGAAAGAAATCATTCATGATTACTGTGTTTTAAACTGCTTCGAGATGAGAAGAGAACAGGCCCAACTAGGAGGGAGACTATCAAGTCCTACTGTTATCATGCCATGGATTCATCCTATGGTTGAGGTTTGAACAGGGAACTCCTAAATGTTGTCATGCATAGGTTTCAACCTAAAGTCTATCATCAAATCCTCATCCGAGGAAATGAGAGTCCTAAGGGATCATGTCAATGATACACCAAAACAGACAAAGCATCAACTTTAACAGTAAAATGCATGCAATGCAAGTGAGGGAGGAAATGTGTGTGGGGTTTCAGCCTCCACAAGCTCGTCTCGACCTCAAGCCAGTCATGAAATAACAGTAATCATACTGAAGATAAACAACATACTATCAAGCAAAGAACCAGATAAAGGAAATGAAGTGCCCTCAGGCAAACAAACACACATGCTTGAGAAAGAAAGAATCTACCCTCCTATCCTAAAACAAAATCTGATCAAATCTAGGCACTAAAGCAAGACCCTAAACAAGAGAATCAATCCCAGTCTTCAAGCTTCAGAACAAGCTTACCAAAGAAAGGGAGCTAAGCAAGCAGACTCATAGTGTCTTCCTCAGGAAAGCACTAGGAGGTGTATACTCAGGAGTCATATCCTATGTGGCTCAACCACTGTGATCAGTTTACGTTCCTCCTCAGGAGAAACTAAACTCACAAGCAGGCTCCAACATCACTGGATATTTAGGAAATCCTATCTGAACTAGTGGAACTAAATGAACAGACTCATAGGACCTTCCTCAGGAAAGTACTAGGAGGCTTCCACTTAGGAGTTGTATCCTATGTGGCTCAACAACTGTGATCAGTTTACATTCCTCCTCAGGAGAAATTAAACTCACAAGTTGGCTCCAACATCATTGGATACTTGAGAAATCCTAGATAAACTAATGGAACTAAGTGAATAGACTCATAGGACCTTCCTCAGGAAAGTACTAGGAGGCTTTCACTTAGGAGTTGTATCCCATGTGGCTCAACAACATGTGATCAGTTTACATTCCTCCTCAGGAGAAATTAAACTCACAAGTTGGCTCCAACATCATTGGACACTTAAGAAAGAGGTGAGAAGAAAGAATGAAAGTCATTCATAGTGCCTTCCTCAGGAAAGTACCATGAACTTCCTTCAAACTTCAGGATCTCAAACCTCACAGACAGGGGACAAGCCAAGCTCTAGGTCTCTGAATCTTGATCTACAATCTTCTCTTCATGATGCTCTCCATCAAGGTCTTCAAGACAACACAAGCCCCTCAACAAATTCCCCACAATGAACCACAAAGATGAACAGATAACCACAGGGTAGACAAAATCAACAGGCAACTTCAGAAAATACCTAAAAAATACTAAACCAATGGGGAAAAATCTAACAATTATTCACAAGGGTCTACACTATCTACCCATAACATCTACATAGGCCTCTACCTAAAAATCAAGACAAAACTTATTCAAAGAAAGTGAATTCCTTCACCTAGGCACAACCTAAACCCTAATTAGGATACCCTAAATCTACCCTAATTAAACTAATCAAAATTTAATTCTAAAATTCTAGAATAAATCCTATGGGGAACTATGATTCATCATCTAATTGCACAAAAAAGAATGGATAAAAAAAACCTAAGGGAAGGTCCTAAAATAATTCTTGCAAAATCATGTATCAACTAAAAGAAAGAAAATATACTATATTAAAGAAAATACCACTAAAAATTCTACATTAAAAATAAAATTCCATTTTTATTTTTATATTTTTTCTCACAAACTTATCTAATCATAGAAAAAAGAATGGACAAAAAAGAGTTATTTATCAATTTTAAATGAATTTTCTAAAACAGAAAAATATTAAAACAATATAAAAGAAATTAAAACAAATAAAGGGAGGGGGGGTGTGAAAAGTAATGGAAACAAGTTGTAAACGCGTTGGGCCTCCAATACACAGGTGTGAAAAGCAAAAAAAATGAAGGCCCACTCCCCCCACTTAAATGAAACGCAGCACTTAAGGGGGGAGGGAAAATCTTACCAAATTTCGTCTTCAAATCGTGGCCCTTGGATCTTTATTATAGTCAATGGTCAACATGGCAATGGATGGTAGAGATTATATCTCCTACCTTTGTTCACATGAAACCTAGGGTTTGCTCAAAAAAAACTCCATGCACCCACATACTTCTAGCATGCGGCTCTCACTCTCTACTCAACCAAATCACATGATATAAAAATGAAACTTGCTTAGAATTTCTCCCTCTACACATGTACGCCATTGGTTTACTTTGAAACTCACTCTACCATTAAAACCGCGAGCAACAACATCTTGAAGCCATGGAAATGCTCTGAAACTTTTTCTCATAATTCTCACTAAAACCTATATCAATCTACTCTACATCTAATGGTGATAATCCTGAACCAAATACCTAAGCTTCTAGTGCACTATACTAAGAGTTCTATGCTAATAAAGTTTCAAGCACCTGCAAGAAAGTGTCTCTAAACAGCACCAAAGTTATCTAAACTAACCTCCTAACATCCTAGATCATGATTATGCTAATGAGACTACACGAATCTACTTAAATTAAGCAAGTTAGAAGGTTTTGCACCTTGAGCAAGTTGTTGTGGATGATGGTGAATCTTGTGAATCCCAGTCTTTGTATGCTTCAATCTTGATCTATCCTTGATGTAAATGATTCTGTATGCAACACTTTGTGGAAATTGGCTTTGATTCTTGATCTTCCAATGAAATTGCACTTTGTATATTCTTGATGGAAGCACACGAATTTGATCAAGATCCACCAGAAACTTGCTTGAATCCTCCTTTATGATGATGATCCAGTATGAAGAAATGGAAATTGATGATAGTTGATGAAGAAATTGATGAATTGAAATGATTTTTGCAATGAGAGAAAAGTGAGAGAATAATGGAAATTTTATGGAGTTTTTGCACCAAAAATGAGGATTCCACCTTGCACCAATCTGATTTTATGAATTTATAGGGCTCAACGGAAGCTTCTAGATCCATCTTACAACTTCCCTTGCCTTCCAACTTTGATTGATTTTTGAAATGTTTCTTAAAATGCAAGTAACCATGGATATCTTTCTTTTTTCCAACTAAGCTCAAAAAGGTGTGTGAACCATTGTTTCTAAAATGTCTTTTGGACCCAAAATCATATACGGGAAGTCTCCATTTGGACTTATAAATCTCTCAAACCATTTTTCACTTTGACTTTATTTAAGTTATAAGCCATTTTAGCCTATTTTCCACCACTTTAAAATATCCATGCTACAAGCATTTCCAACCATTCATGGCCTCTTATTTGGACTCAAAATGCCATTTTGAGAAACTTTCATGTTTTGAATTTTTCCATTTGAAGCTTGGAAGTAGGAGTTTTAGGCATTGGCTAAAATGACCTATAACTGACAAATGACCAAAATACCCCTGTCTTGTTCAAACCATAAGTTGAGTTCCACAAATCCAATCAAGGACTTCTACCACTCAAATTAAAGCTAAGAAGATGTTCTTCAACATTCATGTTGACCAAGAAATCATAGGAATCCTCCTACTAGGGCAAAAGTTGTCTGCAAGTTGGGTGACTTTCAAGGACCCAGATTCACACACCTCTGCTGACCTGTAATTTGTCAAAACCATAACTTGAGCTCTGTAACTCCTATCAAGGACTTCCACCACTCAAATTAAAGCTTAGAACAAGCTCTACAACATTCATGTTATGGGGAAGGTGAGATATCAATCACATCTTGAGCTAAAACTGCCTGGAAGATAGGGATCAAATTAGGGTTTTTCACTGACAATCCTTGGGGACCCTGACTTGAAACTTCTCAAACTCCTCACTCATGATGAGTTGGCCTAGGAATCATCTTTATATCATCTCTATGAATCATTCCATGATCTCATGGCATTTGGATTGGGTCTCAACCTTTCCCAAATCTTCAGTTATCCTAGGGTTGACTCAGTCAAAACCCTAATTCTATCATTCATGGTTGAATCCTCTGAACTCTTGCATAATGACTTCTCTGGGCTTCATGAAGGCTATCAAGACATCTCATAAGCTTTCCCAAAACATGAAGCTCATTCTCAAAGTCTCAGAATCATCTGAGGGGCACCCACAACCCTCAAGCTATGAAGCACACAACCCTGGTTTCAAACCACTTCTCCTGAGGATCTCTTGAACTTTCTGATGAAGGTATCCACTTTCAAACACTCAATGAATAAATAATTGTTGGTCAAATTTTGGGGTGCAACAGCTGCCCCTATTCAAACGGCTTGAACCTGACTGGGTGAGAAGCGAACGGCTCTCAACCAATCAAGGTACGAGACGGTTGAATATCGGTAAACCCGAAAATTTGCCAACTGCACGAGCACACCGTACTCTGCGGGGAACAAATCTTTGAATCCTGCAACACTAGCTGCTCAACAACTAGCTGGAGAACCAAATTTGACATCACCGTCGGACGATCGAAGTACCCTGCGTCACCGCTGGAGAAACATCTTCGACTTCAATCAGAAGACATATCCTTCATTTGATCGCAATCAATCATCACCTCAGGATAACTGACTTGGTCTTCAGACCCACACGGATCACTCTGTTGTATCTACAACCTCCGGAACCTTATCTTCAGCCACTCGTTGATTCATCAACCCGGAAATCTGAACTCACAGGAACCTTCTGATATCGCCTTCGGGCGCTTACGAAATCCATCTTCAGATTAGACATCATTGTTGGAGCAGACATATCATGCTGCTGAGGACTTCAAGAATCATCTTGACCGAACAGATCCGTCGGGCATCTTCAAGAATCGTCCTGAACTGATAACCTTTCCGGAGCAAACATTCTGTTGGGTATTCCAGAAATCTTCCTGGGCAACTCTTGCTGGAGGCGCTATTGGGGAGCTCAAGTATCATACTAGGCGAACCACTCGGGAAGCTGTACTGGGGTCTTAAGAATCGTCTTAAGCAAATGGCCCTGCCGAGGGATTTGAGAATCATCTCGAACTGAAGACTTTGCTGGGGATCTCAAAAATCATCTTGAGCGAGCGACCGTGGGGATTACACCGGGGTCTTTAAGAATCATCTCAAAAGCGACCTTGCTGGGGAGAACATCAAGAATCGTCCTGAGCAACCGGTCTTTTGGTGGTACACCTGTTCAACAAGGATGATGATGACCTAGATCATGCTTATGATGCGTATGCTTCGGCACCATGCCCCACACAGTGGGAATGATATGCGTTTATGCTAAATGTCATGCAATCATGCACAATGCTTATGCAACGTTAAAGGCAATGCAGTCATGCACAATGATGCGATCCCGTCAGCAAAATAAATGCCGAAAGGGGAAATCCTCCTGTCAAGGAGAAAGAACCATTCAGGTAGAGGAGTCATCCTGCTGAGGAGAATGTGAACACGCCAATATCAATCAGGCTCTGTCTGGGGAATTGATCTTCCGCGAACTGCTGCAGGGGAACAACTTCAGCTGACTGCTGCAGGGGACGAAGCTCTACGGGAACTTGGATCTGCTGATATCAATCGCGAGAATGAACTGCGCGGCCGTCTCGGCTACTCTTCTGGGGATAACAACTCTGTGGGGAACCAACTTCAGCTGCTCAACACTCCGCTGGGAAAAACCAATCATGATCTGATCAACTTCCAAGGATTCGGATCTCTTGGACATCTGCAAACTCGGTTGAGGAAGGAGAAATCATTCTGCTTCGCTGGAGAGAGTGCGACTCTGGGGGAATACAGCATTAGCTGCCCCACGCTCTGCCGGGGAACATCGATCATGATCTGATCGACTTCCAAGGATTCTGCTTTTCTGCGGACTCAGCCGGGGAGAGAAATCATTCTACTTCGCTGGAGAGTGCAACTCCGATGAGGAAACTCAATTTCGCCGGGGAAGAAGGAATCATCTGACTTCGGGGGAAGAGTACAACTCTGCAGGGGAATACAGCATCAGCTGTTCCAACACCCTACTGGGGAAGAGGGAATCATCGAACTTCAGGAGAGAGCCTGACTCTGGTGAGGAATCTCAATTCCACTGGAGACTTCAGTCTGGCACCATCAGTTACTGCATCCTTCGGCTAACGAGCAGCCTTCTGCGAAACCTGCACTTGTGACCCGGTGCGGGGGAAAATCCTGCTTCGACGACTTTACTGGGGAAAACACGAGCTCCAGTACCCAAACATTTCTATGAACTCTGCACTTGTGACCCGGTGCTGGGGAGAGACGACATCATTCTTCGGTGCTTGGCTCAGCCGATGAGGTGACATTCCTTCAGGATGCGTCTGCTTGGGGAAGAGAATCACCTCTACCCGGGGAAGACATATCAATGCTCACCATTTTGCGTTCAGATTCTGCGGAGGAGAGACTACTGAACTCTGCTGGGGAAGGAGGACTCCTCCTGCCTCGGGAATACGCACGGCACATCTTCTGGCGGGGTGCTATACCTGCAACAACACAAACAAATAGACCAGATACCCTCCTCACAGGGGCCTATCCAGGTTATTATCTCGTGACAATATTCAGTTAACTAGTTGTTTCAACAATCAATGGGCCTAGGCCCGCAAGTTTATGTATGCGCATTTTATCAAAAACACATCGGCGTTCTCATTCGCAAACAAAACAGATAAATGCTAAGCAGTCAAGTAAAATTGCTGAATAATGTGCATTTTATTGATGATGAACCCCTGAACGGGCAAAAATGTTTTACAACAGAGGCAAGCTCCTGGAATGAGGAAACCGCGCAAAAAGAAAACATAAATATACATTAGTATATACAAATGTCGGCAATCGAGGCGTAGACGAACACCATGAGTTGATCCCTCTAAGACCCACTCGACTTTGATACTTCTCCGATGCTTCAGCTTTGGAAGAGATTGATTCAGATAAACGGCCCTCAGGTCTTCCGAACCACTAATCAATGAAAGTCCATACGCGGAACGCAGTCATTTGCTTATTCAAATCCCTAACTTTTGCGCGAACCGCCCTTCATGGGTTTTCAGTTCACCGGGATACCCTTTTTTGCCGAAGCCGCCCAGTGTAGGTTTTCGACTTCGCGGGTGTACATTTTTTCAATATATCCCTAATTTTTGCCCGAACCTTTTATTCTGTTTTTGGTTCGCCGGGATGCCCCTTTTTTGCCTGGACTCTTTTTTTTTTGTCCAGCGGGTCTCTTTCAAGCAAAGTATTTTTTAACTGCGTCCGCGTTCACCGGAGATGCAAAATCTTCACCATCCATCGTGGATAACAACAAAGCTCCTCCCGAGAAGACCTTGCTGACGACATACGGCCCTTCGTAATTCAGAGTCCACTTGCCCCGGTGATTGGAGTGTGGCGGAAGAATCTTCTTCAGGACGAGATCACCCGTCTGAAAGCTCCGAGGACGCACCTTCTTATCATAAGCTTTCTTCATTCGGCTTTGGTATAGGCGACCAAATGCAATCGATGCTAACCTCTTCTCGTCCATCAGGCTGAGTTGGTTCAAACGATTCGTAATCCATTCTGCCTCATCAAGTTTCACATCAACCAAAACTCGTAAAGAGGGAATCTCCACTTCTAACGGCAGGACAGCTTCCATACCGTACACCAAGGAGAAAGGAGTTGCCCCGGTCGACGTACGCACCGTCGTACGATAACCGTGCAAGGCAAACGACAGCATCTCGTGCCAATCTTTATACGTCACCACCATCTTCTGAACAATCTTCTTGATGTTCTTGTTGGCCGCTTCAACAGCGCCATTCATCTTCGGCCGATAAGGAGACGAGTTGTGGTGTTCAATCTTGAAGCTCTGGCACAGCTCCTTCATCATCTTATTATTCAAATTCGAACCATTATCAGTAATGATCTGCTCGGGAATTCCATAGCGACAGATGATGTCCCTCTTTATGAATTTAGCTACCACCTGCTTGGTCACATTAGCGTACGAGGCTGCCTCCACCCATTTGGTGAAGTAGTCGATAGCTACCAGGATAAAACAATGACCATTGGATGCAGTGGGCTCGATCTTGCCTATCATGTCGATGCCCCACATGGAGAACGGCCAAGGGGAGGACATGACATTCAATGGGCACGGCGGCACATGAACTTTATCAGCATAAATCTGGCATTTGTGACATTTCTTCGCGAATCTGAAGCAATCCGACTCCATAGTCAACCAGTAATATCCTGCTCTCAGGATCTTTCTCGTCATGGCATGCCCGCCGGCGTGCGTACCAAATGTGCCCTCATGGACTTCTTCCATGAGCATACTTGCTTCTTTCTCATCCACACATCTGAGTAGCACGAGATCGTGGTTTCTCTTATACAGCACTCCATCAGGGTTGAGGTAAAAGTTTCCAGATAACCTCCTCAGAGTCTTCTTATCCTGGGTAGACGCACCCGCAGGATACTCCTTGGTCATAAGGAAGGTCTGGATGTCGTGGAACCATGGCTTGCCGTCAGTGGCATCATCGATTGCGAACACAAACGCTGGTCTATCAAGCCGCGAAAGCACAATTCTTGGAGCCTCATTCCAATAATTGACTTTATACATTGAAGCCAACGTGGCTAAAGCATCAGCCATTTGATTTTCAGCCCGGGGTACATGATGAAGTTCTACTCGGTCGAAGAACGGAAGCAGCCTCCTGGCATAATTCATGTACGGCACTAGATTCGCTTGACGAGTTTCCCACTCCCCTTTAATCTGATTGATTACAAGCGCTGAGTCACCATATATGTCTAGATTCTTGATCCTCAAATCAATTGCCTCTTCTAGACCCATAATACATGCTTCATACTCGGCTTCGTTGTTGGTAACTGGAAACGTCAGTCTTGCAGTAAACGGGATGTGGGATCCGTGAGGAGTCGTGATGATAGCCCCGATACCACTTCCATAGGAATTAACCGCTCCGTCGAATATCAACTTCCACTGGGATTTCCTATCTGGCCCCTCATCGGGCAATGGCTCATCGCAATCCTTCGCTTTGAGAAACATAATGTCCTCGTCAGGGAATTCGAACTTCATCGGCTGGTAGTCTTCGATTGGCTGTTCGGCAAGGTAGTCAGACAATACGCTTCCCTTGATGGCTTTCTGGGAGACGTACTGAATATCATATTCTGTTAACACCATCTGCCACCTGGCAATCCTGCCCGAAAGAGCCTGCTTTTCGAAGACGTACTTGATCGGATCCATCTTCGAAATTAGCATAGTGGTGTGGTTGAGCATATACTGTCGTAGACGTTTGGCAGCCCAAGCTAATGCACAACACGTCTTCTCCAGCATCGAGTATCGAGATTCACACTCAGTGAACTTTTTACTCAAATAATAAATGGCATGCTCCTTTCTGCCCGTCTCGTCGTGCTGACCGAGAACACACCCCATGCTATTCTCCAGAACTGTCAAGTACATGATTAATGGCCGTCCAGCCACTGGGGGTATCAAGATTGGAGGTTCTTGAAGATACTGCTTTATCTTATCGAATGCCTTCTGGCAATCCTCATTCCAAGTAGTCGCCTGATCTTTCTTTAACAACTTGAACATCGGTTCACAAGTGGCCGTGAGCTGAGAGATAAACCTTGCAATGTAGGTTATTCGGCCCAAGAAACCACGAACTTCTTTTTCTGTTTTCGGCGCTGGCATTTCTTGGATAGCTTTTATCTTTGCAGGATCAACTTCAATACCTCGTTCACTAACGATAAACCCCAATAACTTTCCGGACCGCACTCCGAAAGTGCACTTGTTAGGATTCAGCCTCAGCCTGAACTTCCTAAGCCTTTCAAACAGCTTCAATAAGTTGACCAGATGCTCTTCCTCCGTTTGGGACTTTGCAATCATGTCATCAACATAGACCTCGATCTCATGATGAATCATATCATGAAACAAAGTTACCATTGCTCGCTGGTAAGTGGCCCCTGCGTTCTTCAGACCGAAAGGCATTACCTTATAGCAAAACGTGCCCCAGGGGGTAATAAACGTCGTTTTCTCCATGTCCTCCGGCGCCATCTTAATCTGATTGTAACCGGAGAAGCCATCCATGAACGAAAACACGGAAAACTGGGCTGTATTGTCGACCAACACATCGATATGAGGCAACGGGAAATCATCCTTAGGGCTCGCCCTGTTCAAATCCCGATAATCGACGCACATACGTACCTTACCGTCCTTCTTCGGTACAGGCACTATGTTGGCGACCCACGGAGGGTAAGTGGTAACGGCTAGAAATCCTGCGTCCAACTGCTTCTGGACTTCTTCTTTGATTTTTACAGCCATGTCTGGTCTCGTCCTCCTGAGCTTTTGCTTGACTGGAGGGCAATCTTCTCGCAACGGCAAGCGATGAACCACAATATCAGTGTCAAGTCCGGGCATATCCTCATATGACCAAGCAAAGACGTCACTATACTCTCGAAGCATCTCGACCAGTCTATGCTTGACATCATTCTGCAGCGCAGCCCCAACTCTGACATTTCTGACGAGCTCCTCAGAACCCAGATTTATGATCTCAATATCCTCCTCGTGAGGCAGAATAACCTTCTCCTCTTGTCTCAACAAGCGGGCCAACTCTTCCGGAAGGTCTTCGTCTTCATCAATCTCATCCTCGGCTTGATAGATCGGGCAATCAAAGTCGTAGTGAGCCGTAGAGGGTCCAGAGTCGATGTCATCTGTTACGTGGATCCTGCAATAACAAGGGTTAAGTTTAAAGCAAGAATATGCAGGTTAGCACGAACCTCGTTGCCATTTTTCTATTTTTCGAAACAAACATAAAGCATGAATAACGGAGAACACAACATTTGATTATGAAGAAAAACGCCTTTTATTTATTAACAAAATGCATACACATAATCCAACAAGGCCCTGACAGTAAAACCACTATGCCCCGGGCAGGACATAGGGTTGTACAAAGATTGTAAAAAGCAAATCATTACTCTTCACTTGTCAGCTTGATAATCTCCTTGATGGTCCAGTTGTGGAGGCACTCGCCTGGCTTGCTCGGTTGAATCCAGGCGTCAAGATCGCAATCACTGTCTCCGCTGTCCTCTGACGCAGCGTTGATACTCTCGAAAATTACTCCCCCCTTGGTGAACAAGATCGGCCCTTTCCCACGAGACGAGCTACCAGAAGAAGATGAAGCTTCAGCTTGCGGAGAATATCCCAATCCAAACTTATCCTGTTTGATTGGTATATCCAAAACATGCCCCCATCCTGAGGTGGAGCCAGCTTCGACAACAGCCCGAGCTTCCTTAAACGAGGAGAGGTTCAACCCTTGCTTCTCTGCAACAACGGGGGCTACCTCCTTCACCCCGACGGTTTCAAATGCTTGGCAAAGAGTCTCATGGATCTCACCATCCATTTCAACGTATTTAAAGGACGACAGGTGGCTTACCATGATGTCCTCTTCTCCACAGACTGTCACTATGCTGCCCCCAACAGCATATTTAAGCTTCTGATGCAGCGTGGACGTTACGGCACCAGCAGAATGGATCCACGGCCGACCTAAGAGGAAACTATAGGCGGGCATGATATCCATGATATAGAAAACCGCATTGAACGTCTCTGGACCAACCTGAATTGGCAGGGTCAATTCTCCGAAGACGTGGCGCTTGGTTCCGTCAAAGGCCTTCACGACCAGATCACTGGGCGTGCACAGCAGTCCACGGGTATCCAACTTCATCAGTGCCTTTTTCGGAAGCACGTTAAGCGAGGAGCCCGTATCCACCAGGACATGTGACATAATCGTGCCTCTGCACTCTATTGAGACGTGCAAGGCGTTGTTGTGATCTCTTCCCTTAGGAGTCAGCTCCAGATCTGTAAATCCCAGCCCATTACCAGCATTGACATGGGATACTACTTCCTCGAGTTGATTTACTGATATCTCCTGTGGCACGTATGCAGCATTCAATACTTTCAGCAATGCGTTGCGGTGCGCCTCAGAGCACAGCAACAAATTAAGAATAGAGATCTTTGACGGAGTCTGGTGAAGATGATCTACAATTTTGTAGTCACTCTTCTTGATTAGTCGCATGAACTCTTCAGCATCTTTAACCAGCAAGTCCTTCCCTGCCCCTGCAGGGACCTCCTCAACAGCTTTACCTTTACCTTTATCCACAGCGTCAGCTCGGACCACTTTATCTGCTGCAACCTCTGCTGGTGCGAACACTCTACCGCTCCGAGTGATGCCACTGACTTCAGTAAGATTCTGTACAGTCGATCCACACGGCTCAAGCTCTATCTTCTGACCATTACAATAAACTTCGGCGCCATAATGCCATGGAACGGCATTGGTACTCTCGAATGGGATTGGTCCGGCCCTGGTGATGGTGATAGAGGGCGGACGGGGCGCAGAAATAATAATAGGGTAATGAGGAATAGTAATGGTAGCAACTTCGTCTGCCTGCTTCAGCACGACTTCCCCTGACGCATTCTCAACGCTCCGACTGAACTGCAAAATACCCTCGGTCATCAGACTTTGGATACCTTCGATCAACTGCTCACACCCATCAGGAAGTGTAGCGCAAGCCATACATAACTCTCCACATCCGGGAAAGAAGCCCTTCTTCAGCAACTTAGCCTTAACAAAACTCAACGGCGTCTTTAAATCTTTGACATCAGTCAGCAAGTCTGAATTCTCCTCAGTGATAACAGCATTTACTCCGCCCCCCCTATGATGAGGCATTGGATTTTTGGTGACGTTGGGCACGCTGTCAGAAAAGTTGATAACCTTGGCGTCCACCAAGTCCTGGACTTTGTGCTTAAAAGCTTTACAATTCTCAACCGTATGGCCAGGTGCCCCCGAGTGAAATTCACAAGTAGCGTTAGCATCATACTCTGGTGGGGGTGCCCCTGTTAAGGGGGCCATTGTCCTCTTGTGAACCAATTGGAGCTGAAGCAACGTTTGCAGAAGCTGTGCATACGACATAGGAGGAGTTTCCAAATGACGGTTTGCCAGGGGACCCCGATTCTGATATCTCTTATATCCCTGATTATTCTGTTGCTGGGGCTGCTGCTGCGGCTGCTGCTGCGGTGGAACAGCTGGGATATTTATGCTAGCAATCTGATGCTGAGGGCCCTTGCCCTTTCTCCTAGCATTAGTGACAGCACTGGCATCTCCCTCTCGACGCTTGCCAGTATAGGGTTTCTTGCTAGCTCCTCCAGCTGAGGATGATTCGCCCTGAATTTTTCCGATCTTTATACCGTTCTCAACATGCTCGCCCAAAGTGATGAGGGCCGAGAATGTCCCAGACATGCCACTAACCAGCTTTTCATAATAGACTCCAGGAAGGGTAGCCACGAACATTTGCACCAGCTCACGTTCTACCATGGGCGGTTGAACCCGAGCAGCCAATTCACGCCACCGCTGGGCGTACTCTTTGAAGCTTTCATTGCTCCGCTGCGAGAGATTCTGAAGCTGAACTCGGTTGGGAGCCAAGTCGCTATTGTATTGATAGTGGAGAACAAACGCTTCTGCAAGATCTTTCCAGGTGCGCACAGCAGCGGGCTCCAAACCCATATACCATTCGAGCGATGGACCAGAAAGACTATCCTGAAAGAAGTGCATCAGCAGCTTCTCATCGTCAGAATAAGCGGACATCTTTCTATAATAAGATCGGAGGTGAACACGGGGACAAGTGGTGCCCCTATACTTCTCAAAGATAGGCACCTTGAACTTGTGAGGTACTTTAAAGTCAGCAATCAACCCAAGCTTGGCCATGTCAACGCCCAATGTGTTCTGATTTTCTATATCTCTCATCTTGTCTTCCAGCGCCTTGAACCTGAGTCGAGCCTCAGCAGTCAACTCTGCCTCTACACCTCTCTGAGAGGAAATGTCATCCTGATGGTCCTCCAGCCACGGTTGAGGCACCACCATATTTCCTGCACCAACATTGCCGTTGACCGGCCCCATGTTAACATTGGCTCCCAAACCACCATTGCCGGCGCCTGCCGCATTAAGTCCGAGATTAGTCATAAGATTTCCGTTAGCACTGCCGTTGCCCCCGACATTAGGAACAACGTTCTGTGGAGTATCCCCTTGAGGAGGAGTGGGCACGGCCCCGCCGTGAAGTATTCCATTGCTGTCAACCCTGGAGATGAGAGGTTGAACCAAAGTACGAAGCTGGTCTTGCCCATTCGCAACTACTTGCATCAGCTCCATAAAACGATCCATCCGTTCACGAAGCTCTTGAACATCTGACTGTACCTGATCCATGATTCTCGTCTGATTAGCGCGAGTTGAGTAGCGGTGGATGAGTCTTTGATCAATCCTGGAGATCGAAAACAGCTCGGAACCTGAGTACCTGAAAAACCCGTCAACATCAAAGGTTAGGAAAAGGTAACAGAATGTATGTCATGCAAAAATGCTTTATGCAGATGCATGCGTGTGTCTGTGTGCTTGAGAGATTGTCCCCCGATCCTGGCACCTGCTGACAATAATAAGGAGAGGAATCTGGGCCCAATCATGGAAGTAGAAACCTCACATAGCAATAGTCAGATTCGACACATCAAGGACCGAGAACTCATACGCAACAGTCTTTCTGAGAACGGCTGCAGTAACGCAATAAGAGGCGAGAAATCCTGGATCAGGGAAACGGTACCTGTCACAGACACACGCTAATGGAATGATTATGCAAGCTAATGCAAAATGCAGGTATGCAACAATATATCCAGGTGGCTGCTGTGGAGGTTCGGTGCCAACAGTCACTGATGAGAAGGAAACCCCGGCGTAAAACCACTGATCTGATCTGCTGTGAATAACCATCTGATAGGATCGAGATCAAAATTCTGCCCTGACAAGAGTAAGTGCCCGATAATAAAGACCCCGGGTGCAATATCAAGGAATATCTGTTGATGAAGTCTTCAGACCCCCAAATCAAAAAAATCTGCCCTGTCGAGAACAAACACACAGCTGCTGATGAGATCTTCAAACCCCACTCAAAATCTGCCCTATCAAGAACAAACAACAACTGCCAATGAGATCTTCAGACCCCACTCCAAATCTGCCCTATCAAGAACAAACAACAACTGCCGATGAGATCTTCAGACCCCACTCCAAATCTGCCCTATCAAGAACAAACAACAACTGCCGATGAGATCTTCAGACCCCACTCAAAATCTGCTCCGTCCAGAACAAACCACTGGCGATAATACACTGATCAAAGCCTGCTCTATCGAGAACAGACAAACACCCGATGATAAGATCCTCTGATCAACCCTTGCTCTATCAAGAACATATCTGCAACGGAGAACCCAACATAACTGATTCACTGTCAAGAAAGCCGGGTAGTCTGAAGGTATAAGTTTCCTGCAATATCCCGTCCCCACTCACAGGTATGGACCTAATCCACAGACAAAGGTATGGCATCCTATGCGGTCATCAGCGTCACAGACTTTCATGAGTGACGATGCGATTCCCAGAAGGAGTGGCATCATCAAGTCATGAAGAGGCCTCTCTTAGCTGACTTCCAAATGATCGGTCCCCAGAGTCGACAATCCTCACGTCTGGACTCCCCTCAGATCCTCAGGACCGGAAAGGAGCACCTCTGCAAGAATATCGTCTGAGCGCAGATTTTCGTAGGGAACTGTGCCTGCTCAGCAGACAGGTTCGTCTACTACTTCTCCGCAACTATATCTAGGTGTGTACTCAAGCCCAGGTCCGGCTTCTCACTCACAGTAACATCCCTCTCCCACAGCAGCACAGATAATCATATCGAACTGGAAATAAAATGCGGGAAATAAAAATGCGGGAATTAAAGTGCGGGAAGTAAAAATGCGATAAATAAACGCAACCCAACAAGCAAACACACAAACGATAGGATTGACTCGCGTAGGGGATGGGAAACGGTCCCAGCATAAGGGATGGGAAAAGTCCCTAGATGCCATGCTCCCCAGCAGAGTCGCCAGCTGTCGCTTGCGCGAAAATAAGGTGCCGGCAAAACAGAAGAGTCGCCACCTTTCGTTATTTATCCCTCAGAGCGGGAAAGGAAACGATCGGAAAAACCTGACGAATAAGGGTAAGACAAGGTCGTCGCAACCATTGTCTGGGTTCGGGAGTCGGTTACGCAAGGGGAAGGTATTAGCACCCCTCACGTCCGTCGTACTCGACGGGATCCTCGCTTGTGTGCTTACTTGGACGGGTTGGTTATAATCTATCTACCTATCAAGGCTGGCTGAAAAAGAAAAGAAAAATGACTCGGCAAAGCATCGCACTTTATGCCTACGTATTCTCGTCTGGAACGAGAAATCAGAGTCAACGTAGTTCGGCTAACTACGGGTTATCTTCTGAAAGAAATGCTTTTTATTGAATTTGCGATCTCAACCGCACTAGAGACTATGACCCGAGAGGGAATGCATCCTTTCTCAGATAGCTTAAGGCTCGTAGCGTACGAAAGAAATCATTCATGATTACTGTGTTTTAAACTGCTTCGAGATGAGAAGAGAACAGGCCCAACTAGGAGGGAGACTATCAAGTCCTACTGTTATCATGCCATGGATTCATCCTATGGTTGAGGTTTGAACAGGGAACTCCTAAATGTTGTCATGCATAGGTTTCAACCTAAAGTCTATCATCAAATCCTCATCCGAGGAAATGAGAGTCCTAAGGGATCATGTCAATGATACACCAAAACAGACAAAGCATCAACTTTAACAGTAAAATGCATGCAATGCAAGTGAGGGAGGAAATGTGTGTGGGGTTTCAGCCTCCACAAGCTCGTCTCGACCTCAAGCCAGTCATGAAATAACAGTAATCATACTGAAGATAAACAACATACTATCAAGCAAAGAACCAGATAAAGGAAATGAAGTGCCCTCAGGCAAACAAACACACATGCTTGAGAAAGAAAGAATCTACCCTCCTATCCTAAAACAAAATCTGATCAAATCTAGGCACTAAAGCAAGACCCTAAACAAGAGAATCAATCCCAGTCTTCAAGCTTCAGAACAAGCTTACCAAAGAAAGGGAGCTAAGCAAGCAGACTCATAGTGTCTTCCTCAGGAAAGCACTAGGAGGTGTATACTCAGGAGTCATATCCTATGTGGCTCAACCACTGTGATCAGTTTACGTTCCTCCTCAGGAGAAACTAAACTCACAAGCAGGCTCCAACATCACTGGATATTTAGGAAATCCTATCTGAACTAGTGGAACTAAATGAACAGACTCATAGGACCTTCCTCAGGAAAGTACTAGGAGGCTTCCACTTAGGAGTTGTATCCTATGTGGCTCAACAACTGTGATCAGTTTACATTCCTCCTCAGGAGAAATTAAACTCACAAGTTGGCTCCAACATCATTGGATACTTGAGAAATCCTAGATAAACTAATGGAACTAAGTGAATAGACTCATAGGACCTTCCTCAGGAAAGTACTAGGAGGCTTTCACTTAGGAGTTGTATCCCATGTGGCTCAACAACATGTGATCAGTTTACATTCCTCCTCAGGAGAAATTAAACTCACAAGTTGGCTCCAACATCATTGGACACTTAAGAAAGAGGTGAGAAGAAAGAATGAAAGTCATTCATAGTGCCTTCCTCAGGAAAGTACCATGAACTTCCTTCAAACTTCAGGATCTCAAACCTCACAGACAGGGGACAAGCCAAGCTCTAGGTCTCTGAATCTTGATCTACAATCTTCTCTTCATGATGCTCTCCATCAAGGTCTTCAAGACAACATAAGCCCCTCAACAAATTCCCCACAATGAACCCCAAAGATGAACAGATAACCACAGGGTAGACAAAATCAACAGGCAACTTCAGAAAATACCTAAAAAATACTAAACCAATGGGGAAAAATCTAACAATTATTCACAAGGGTCTACACTATCTACCCATAACATCTACATAGGCCTCTACCTAAAAATCAAGACAAAACTTATTCAAAGAAAGTGAATTCCTTCACCTAGGCACAACCTAAACCCTAATTAGGATACCCTAAATCTACCCTAATTAAACTAATCAAAATTTAATTCTAAAATTCTAGAATAAATCCTATGGGGAACTATGATTCATCATCTAATTGCACAAAAAAGAATGGATAAAAAAAACCTAAGGGAAGGTCCTAAAATAATTCTTGCAAAATCATGTATCAACTAAAAGAAAGAAAATATACTATATTAAAGAAAATACCACTAAAAATTCTACATTAAAAATAAAATTCCATTTTTATTTTTATATTTTTTCTCACAAACTTATCTAATCATAGAAAAAAGAATGGACAAAAAAGAGTTATTTATCAATTTTAAATGAATTTTCTAAAACAGAAAAATATTAAAACAATATAAAAGAAATTAAAACAAATAAAGGGATGGGGGGTGTGAAAAGTAATGGAAACAAGTTGTAAACGCGTTGGGCCTCCAATACACAGGTGTGAAAAGCAAAAAAAAATGAAGGCCCACTCCCCCCACTTAAATGAAACGCAGCACTTAAGGGGGGAGGGAAAATCTTACCAAATTTCGTCTTCAAATCGTGGCCCTTGGATCTTTATTATAGTCAATGGTCAACATGGCAATGGATGGTAGAGATTATATCTCCTACCTTTGTTCACATGAAACCTAGGGTTTGCTCAAAAAAAACTCCATGCACCCACATACTTCTAGCATGCGGCTCTCACTCTCTACTCAACCAAATCACATGATATAAAAATGAAACTTGCTTAGAATTTCTCCCTCTACACATGTACGCCATTGGTTTACTTTGAAACTCACTCTACCATTAAAACCGCGAGCAACAACATCTTGAAGCCATGGAAATGCTCTGAAACTTTTTCTCATAATTCTCACTAAAACCTATATCAATCTACTCTACATCTAATGGTGATAATCCTGAACCAAATACCTAAGCTTCTAGTGCACTATACTAAGAGTTCTATGCTAATAAAGTTTCAAGCACCTGCAAGAAAGTGTCTCTAAACAGCACCAAAGTTATCTAAACTAACCTCCTAACATCCTAGATCATGATTATGCTAATGAGACTACACGAATCTACTTAAATTAAGCAAGTTAGAAGGTTTTGCACCTTGAGCAAGTTGTTGTGGATGATGGTGAATCTTGTGAATCCCAGTCTTTGTATGCTTCAATCTTGATCTATCCTTGATGTAAATGATTCTGTATGCAACACTTTGTGGAAATTGGCTTTGATTCTTGATCTTCCAATGAAATTGCACTTTGTATATTCTTGATGGAAGCACACGAATTTGATCAAGATCCACCAGAAACTTGCTTGAATCCTCCTTTATGATGATGATCCAGTATGAAGAAATGGAAATTGATGATAGTTGATGAAGAAATTGATGAATTGAAATGATTTTTGCAATGAGAGAAAAGTGAGAGAATAATGGAAATTTTATGGAGTTTTTGCACCAAAAATGAGGATTCCACCTTGCACCAATCTGATTTTATGAATTTATAGGGCTCAACGGAAGCTTCTAGATCCATCTTACAACTTCCCTTGCCTTCCAACTTTGATTGATTTTTGAAATGTTTCTTAAAATGCAAGTAACCATGGATATCTTTCTTTTTTCCAACTAAGCTCAAAAAGGTGTGTGAACCATTGTTTCTAAAATGTCTTTTGGACCCAAAATCATATATGGGAAGTCTCCATTTGGACTTATAAATCTCTCAAACCATTTTTCACTTTGACTTTATTTAAGTTATAAGCCATTTTAGCCTATTTTCCACCACTTTAAAATATCCATGCTACAAGCATTTCCAACCATTCATGGCCTCTTATTTGGACTCAAAATGCCATTTTGAGCAACTTTCATGTTTTGAATTTTTCCATTTGAAGCTTGGAAGTAGGAGTTTTAGGCATTGGCTAAAATGACCTATAACTAACAAATGACCAAAATACCCCTGTCTTGTTCAAACCATAAGTTGAGTTCCACAAATCCAATCAAGGACTTCTACCACTCAAATTAAAGCTAAGAAGATGTTCTTCAACATTCATGTTGACCAAGAAATCATAGGAATCCTCCTACTAGGGCAAAAGTTGTCTGCAAGTTGGGTGACTTTCAAGGACCCAGATTCACACACCTCTGCTGACCTGTAATTTGTCAAAACCATAACTTGAGCTCTGTAACTCCTATCAAGGACTTCCACCACTCAAATTAAAGCTTAGAACAAGCTCTACAACATTCATGTTATGGGGAAGGTGAGATATCAATCACATCTTGAGCTAAAACTGCCTGGAAGATAGGGATCAAATTAGGGTTTTTCACTGACAATCCTTGGGGACCCTGACTTGAAACTTCTCAAACTCCTCACTCATGATGAGTTGGCCTAGGAATCATCTTTATATCATCTCTATGAATCATTCCATGATCTCATGGCCTTTGGATTGGGTCTCAACCTTTCCCAAATCTTCAGTTATCCTAGGGTTGACTCAGTCAAAACCCTAATTCTATCATTCATGGTTGAATCCTCTGAACTCTTGCATAATGACTTCTCTGGGCTTCATGAAGGCTATCAAGACATCTCATAAGCTTTCCCAAAACATGAAGCTCATTCTCAAAGTCTCAGAATCATCTGAGGGGCACCCACAACCCTCAAGCTATGAAGCACACAACCCTGGTTTCAAACCACTTCTCCTGAGGATCTCTTGAACTTTCTGATGAAGGTATCCACTTTCAAACACTCAATGAATAAATAATTGTTGGTCAAATTTTGGGGTGCAACACTCAGCAAGTTCCTTCCACGTGCGCACACTGGTAGGCTCCAAACTCATGTACCATTCCAAGGATGGCCCGGACAAGCTATCCTGAAAGAAGTGCATCAACAACTTCTCGTCTTCAGAGTGAGCGGACATCTTTCGGTAGTATGACCTTAAGTGGACACGAGGGCAGATGGTGCCCTTGTATTTCTCAAAGTCGGGTACCTTGAATTTGGGAGGCACCTTGAAATCAGAAATCAATCCTAATTTAGACATGTCAACATCCATAGTGTTCAGGTTCTCGAAATTCCTCATCTTGTCCTCGAGTGCCTTAAACCTCAGACGTGCTTCAGCGGTCAGCTCTCCTTCAGCACCCTTCTGTGAGAACAAATCTTCTTGACGGTCTTCTAACCATGGCTGAGGCCCATACAGATTTCCAACACCTGTGTTGCCGTTGCCCAGTCCAACATTGACATTAGCTTCAAAATTTCCATTACCGACGCCAGTCGTATTACCATTGAGCCCCATGTTAGCGATCACATTGTCGTTACCACTACCGTTCCCCCCGGTCACGGAGATGCTATTCTGAGGAGTTTCAACAGGTGGAGGGGTTGGAACATTCCCACCATGGAGTACACCATTGCTGTCAACCCTTGAGATCAGAGGCTGGACCAATGTTCTGAGCTGGTCTTGGCCGTTGGCAACCACTTGCATGAGCTCCATGAAGCGGTCCATCCTCTCTCGGAGCTCCTGAACGTCAGTCTACACTTGTTCCATTACTCTAGCTTGATCCGCTCTGGTCGGGTAGCGGTGGATTGGTCTTCGATCAATCCTGGGACATCCTGTATACACAAAGGGTTAGAAAAAACGACAAAGTGCTAGTTATGCAAATGCTTCATGCAAATGCAAACGTGTGTCTGTGCGTTAGGGAGATTTCTCCCCCGATCCTGAGTGCCAGAGTGCCAGTGCTGATAATAAGAAGTTCGAGTCCAGTCATGGAAATAACATCTCATATATATAAAGAAAGCCCATCGAGGCCGTACACAATGTCACCGAGTACAAGCAGAATCAATAGCATGACCTCGACCAACAAGCCTGGTGATGGTCAACATACAACAACGATCAAAACAAAAGGATTACAAATATAGTCAAGCACGGCCACGGGCTCGAAACTCTTCTAACAGATCCCTCGTTTCTGGATGATCAGGCTGAGTGAGCAACCCTTCGACGAGTAACTCCCTCTGCCTAATAGTGTATTGGAGACCTTCAACTGAGTCTTCCCATGCTCCTTCGCCGAAACAATCTTCTAACTTCCGCTTCTTGGATTCAAACGTCAGTTCGCGCTCCTTCAGGTTAGCAAGAGCCTTGTTGAGCAGGCCTTCAGCGGCATATCTGCGAGCGGTTTCTTCATCAAACCTCTTCTCACTAGCAATCACCTGGGCTTTCAACTTGGAGATCTGCTGTTTCAGTTTATCCTCCTGTTCCTTGCCGTTGGATAGGGTGGCCTTCCAATGTTGATTAAACTTGGATATTCTCCGGTACGCTTCATCCAAGTGCTGCTTCTTAGTGGCCAGTACGTCATTGACAACTTTGAAGTCCCGACCCAAGCGCTCACGCTCAGCCATCTGCTTAGTCAAATCCGTCCCTAACTGGTTCACCAGCTCTGTTTGCCTCTTGAAGGAATGGACGGCTTCGCTTCTCTCGCTTCTGAGTTGAGCCAATTCTTTCTCCAGTTCTTCATTTGCCTTCTTCAGCTCATCTCTCTCCGCTAACACCTGATTATGCTGCTGAATAGGCACGGTGGTAGGCTCTTCAATCACTGGAGGGCTTTCTGGATGGGCAGGTGGAAACGGCATCCCTATAATATCTGCTCTGGCTCTGATCCAGGTCACATACGGAGCGTAGGCTTGGCTATTACTTTTCCCCAGCAACGGCTTTCCCTGCTTACAGATACCATTCCAAGCGCGCTAAAGCTTAGATAACATATCCCCCTCTAGAAGACCAGTGAGGTACAGAGATTCCTGCACCTCTTCATCCTTCGGCGGAGATCTCAAAGCATACGCGAACTGTCGGACCAACAGAGATGGATTATAGTTGATACAGCCCTTTCTGCCTATCAAAGGCACGTTCGGAAACCCGCTGCAGCTGAAGATAATCTCAGTACCCAACCTATCTCTATCAAACTAGGCAATATCCTTCATTGATAGACTCATCAAACGCTCAGACCACTCAGCTGTGGCTGCAGACGAAGCAACGGGACCCTTCTTGGGTAGGTGACTATCAAGCCATCTATAGAGCAGGGGCACACAGCACAAGACATTCTTACCCCTTCTGTTCTCGTTTTTGTAATGGACAGAATGGTAGACATCTCCTATCAAGGTAGGGACTGGATTCCCTGATGCAAAGATGTGGAAGGCGTCCAAGTCTACAAAGTCGGGCATATTGGGGAACAGAATGATGCCATATATGCACAGAGCAAGGATGGCGTTGAACACGATCCAACATCCGTCTTTGGCGCACTGCTGGGCATTTCCTACAAAGAACTGCAAGGAGAAACCGGGAACCCTGTTCCAACTAGACAAGACCAACTCGGAGGCATCCAGATGAAGTGAAGGGGCTAGACTAGCCAGATTAGGCGCAACATCCATATGAACAAAGGGAATCTGACTCTTGATAGGCACACCTAACAAATCAGCATACTCCTCTAGTGTAGGTGCGAGAATAAAGTCCAGGAAAGTAAAGCATCTCAAAGGAGGATCGTAGAACTGCAGCAAGGCGTGCAACCCGTTCAACTCAAACACAGAAGGTTTACGAACCAAGCTGAGCAGTTTCCCATAAGCCTTTCTGAATTCACCTCTCACAAAATCATCTGCCAAAGCAATCAAACCAGTCAGCTGAACAACATCAGGAGTGGGGAGCTTGTAGGCCACGGTCTTCCTCAGAGAACCCATACTAGCACAACAGACGACAAGAAAACCTGAACCGGGGGAAACGGTACCTGCAACACAGACACACGTTAATGATATGCAAATGAATATGCAAAGCAATGCAAAATGCAATCATGCAGCAGGAGATCAAGACGATTGTGCTATTGAAGTGATGAAGGTTCTGTATCAACAAAACCACAATACTGCTCTGTTAAGAACAACCCTGTCTCTGATGAGAAGAAAACCCTGATATCGGACCATAAATTTGCTCTGTCAAGAACAAATATCCATCTGATAATGAGAAGCCCTGATGTCGTACTATAACTCTGCTCTGTCAAGAACAAACACATTGCTGAAGATAAGGACCTCTGATACAGGACCACAACTCTGCCCTGTCAAGAACAAATACATGTCTGATGATGAGAACCTCTGATACCAACAAAACTGATTCACTATCAAGAAAACCAGGTAGTCTGAAGGTTACGGTTTCCTGCAACAAACCCGACCCTGCTCACAGGTATGGACCTAAACTGACGCAAGTTCGGCATCCTATGCGGTCATCAGCATCACAGACATTCAATGGGGGTGATACGATACCCAGAAGGTGTGGCATCACCGTCTCCTGAAGCGGCCTCACTCAGCTGAATTCCAAACGATCGGTCCCTAGAGTCGATAATCCTCCAAACCAACAACCCCTCAGGCCCAAAGGGCCGGAAAAGAAGTCAACCGGGAGAACCTCGTCTGAGCGTGGATTTCATGAGAAACTAGTGCCTGCAAAGCAAGCACGTGCCCACTAATTTCCACAACTAATGCTAGGTACGCTCAAGCCTGGGTCTGGCTTCTCACTCATCAGAATGCCCCTCCCACAACAGCACAGATAATCATATCATACTGAAAATAAAACGCGGGAAATAAAATGCGATAAACAAACACAACCCAACAAGTAATCATACAAGCGCTAGGATTGACTCTCGCAGGGGACGTTGGATCCCCAAACTGACTCGCATAAGGGACGTTGGATCCCAGGAAACTATCAATTTCCCCAACAGAGTCGCCAGCTGTCGCTACCGCGAAAATAAGGTGCCGGCAAACAGAAGAGTCGCCACCTTTCGTTATTTATCCCTCAGAACGGGAAAGGAAACGATCGGAAAAACCTGACGAAAAGGTATAAGACAAGGTCATCGCAACCATTGTCTGGGTTCGGAAGTCGGTTACGCAAGGGGAAGGTATTAGCACCCCTCACGTCCATCATACTCGATGGGATCCACGCTTGTTGTGTTTATCTGATGGGATGGTTTTACTATCTACCTATCAAGGCTGGTCTAAAAAAGAAAAGAAAATGACTCGGCAAAGCATCACACTTTATGCCTACGTATTCTCATCAGAGAATGAGAAATCAGAGTCAACGTAGTTCGACTAACTACGGGTGATGGGGGGAAGGTGGCTCGCCAATACATCAGTATTGTGCCTACGTACTCTCAACAGATATGAGAGATCAGAGCTTACGTAGTTCGGGGTAATACAAATTATGGGGATTCAGATTCATCTGTTTTTCGAGTAAGGTTAACAAACAGTTCCAGCAGTTTGGCGTACGCTTCTCGACCCTGGGAGACTTAGGCGTTACCGTTTGCGGTAGAACTGGGAGTTAACGACACTCTTTTCTTCAGAAAAGCCTTCCTTTGAATTATGGGCCCACGGGGCAAAAAGGTTTGAAGTTTGTTTTCTGTCTTTTACGAAAGAACTGTTTTTTATGGATGTTTGCAACCAATATCACACTAGAGACTATGACCTGAGAGTGAATGCGTCGTATGTCACCCAAAGGGTGCCATACTAAACATCCAGACTGTTGAAAAGAAACTCTCCAACAATCCTTTCTCAGACAGCTTAAGGCTCATAACGTACGACATCAGCTAACCTTTATTACTGTATTTTGATTTGTTTTGAGATGAGAAGAGAGAACGGGCTCAACTAAGGGGAGACTATCAAGTCCTAACGTTGTCATGCCAAGGATTCATCCTATGGTTGAGGTTTGAAACAGGGAACTCCTAGAAGTTATCATGCATAGGTTTCAACCTAAAGTTCTAATCATCACTTCCTTATCAAAGGAAGTGAGATTCCTAAGGGATCATGTCAATGATAAACAGAAACAGAAAGATTCATCTGACAAGAGCAAGGTTTGGATAATAGACAGCAGAGTGAAGACCAAAGGTCACCACTAAGCACTCCATCATCAAAGAAAAGAACCCTCAAAGGTTTTACCAACTTGTGAAGAGCCACACATCCTACCAAAGGAGGGATGAGGCTTTTACAAGGGGACCTTATATCATAGGGAGGAATGGAAGTGATCAACACCTTCCATGTTTATGAAAGAAGAGAATCTATCTAGAAGCTCTACCTACAAACCCTAATCTTAACATCTAAATAATACTCAAACCAAAAGAAGGGAAATCTTCACATCCATGCTTCTTCAAGCATTCCATAGTGGCCCCAGCTTGTCTTCAACACTAGCCAAGAACAAGAGAGGCAAAACCCTAATCTAAGGGATCCAAAGAAGTCATTCTAGTTGAGTTAGCAAGTTAGGATCACCTAAAACTTAGTACTAAAGTTAATCCTAACTAAAATACTAAAACCAATTGTAAAATCCTACAAAAATAACTATAGGAACCTAATTCAACCATGAACCTACCATACAAAATCCAGGGGTTGAATCATCCACAAAGTCCTAGAAATAAAACCTAAATCATAAGGTACTAAGCTTAAACCCTAAAACTAGAGCACCTAAAGATTCAACTTAAAACTACCACCTAATTCCATCACAAAAATATGAGAAAAATACAAGGGGAGCATGCATGTCTAAACTAGCTACACCCAAAAAAAACAAGTCAAGAATCATCACCAAATGATCAAACAAAATTCAACAAAGCAAGGTATCAACCATGACCATTTTAATATCAATTAATATTCAAAAATTGCAAATAAAATCACAAATGCATGAAATCCTAATATTTTTAATTTATAAAATTCTAGATTCAATCATGAATCAGGGGAAAAAAGTTTGGAATTAATTGAGTTAATTTCCTATTTTTTGTGAATTAATTTCTAAACCATATGAAATGCACAAAATAAAGAACATAAAAATAAATTAATCAAACTGGCGTGGCAAATAGCAAATATAATCAGTTCAATCCAGGAATTGGGCCAGAAAGGAGGTGTTGATATCAATCTGTCACTAGGCTCAGGCGCTTACATTCATCCCCAATTATCACACTAAAAAAAAAGAAAAGAATGCACACCAAGTTTCGAACCCACGCTCATTTAGTCCACCCAGCGAAGATTCTAAGTCTGAAATTCCTCATTAATCAAAACGGTGCGTACAAGGGGAGGGGTACGTGGCTCAATGAAAGCGCTTGGATGAAGGGACCAGGTCAATCTTTCCACACGCATGGACGGTCATGACTTCATCTTCCTCATTTTAAATCTCAGATGGAGGGAATTACAGACGGTGGCCGGAACAGTGGCGCCACCGTCTTCTCCGGTGAGTCATCTTCCACAGGTCATCCAAAGTCACAAAACCATACCTCATCTCACTCAAAATCTCACGCTGATCATGAATCTGGCCTCAGAATTTTCTAATTCCTTCTGCATCTCCAAACCCGATAGCACTTTCAAAAACTTGTCAAGATCTTGAATCTCACCATTCTTAAAATTAATGACACTAGTGTAATCCTCATCTCATGGTGATCATTCTACACTATCCAATCTTGATTAACAGTCCAAGAATCACCTAATTCAAGGCTCAACAGAAATTGATCACACACCTATTTTGTCTCTAATCGTGTAATTAACCATCCTTAATCCGTCTGGATCATGAATGGAACCTAACCACATGCCAATTTCTAAGCATCTCCCTATAGTTTAAGCACAAATTCAATGTGTACCAACCTGGTTTCAGACGCGTAACAGAAGGTGTTCTTGATCACTTCAACCTCCAAGATGATGCAGACACACTCCAAATTCACTCCTGAAGCCTTTGCACACCTTGATTTGGCTTGATTCTTCCTTGAACTCAAAAACCGATTTCAACTTGCAATGGTGAAACTTCAATCTCACTCTCTGCTTCCAGCACCAATCTCTTCCAAAAAATGCACTGAACTCACTCAATGACTTATATAGAAGTGCTTAGAATCATCTAGAAAGTTCTGGAGTCATCCAAATGAGAAATTGGATTTTCAATTTCTCACCAAAATGTCATTCATGGCATATGGGATATCTCCTCTGTTTTGGCCTCAGCAAGCTTGCTTTGCACTCCTCATGAGCTAAGGAATTGGATGGTGGTGATTGTTTCCTTGTTTGCATCCAATGGTGTGAGTTGGATATGTTACTTCATCATGAAGAAATGAAATGGAAGTGCATGAATTTGACCTCAAATCAAAATTCTAATGTTGCCATTGTTTCTAAAATCATTTTTCCAATCAATTTGACCTATAACTTTGCTCCATTTGGTCACAAAATGAATTATTTGAATTTTTGGTCATTTAATCCTTTTAATTCTTCCTTTCTTCAAAATTTCTAGAACCAAGTCTCTCCTTGAGCCATTTCAATGCCCGCTTGATGCATGGTCAAGGTTAAAACCCCATTTTGAGCAACTTTCTAGTTGAACAAAATTTCATTTGAGACCTCTAAGTTGGTGAAAATAGCCTATGATCACAAATGACCTATAATCACCAAATGTCCAAAATACCCTTGACTTGTCCAAGCCATAAGTTGAGTTCTACAAATCCTATCAAGGAATTCTAGTACTATCTAGAAATCTAAGAGAATAAGGAACAACATTCATGTTGACCAAAAGTTCATAAGAATCATCCTTCTAGGGCAAAATTGTCATGCAAGTTGGGTAACTTTCAAGCTCCAAATTCACATGCCTCAGATGACCTGTAACTTGTCTGGCTCATAACTTGAGTTCTATAAACCCTATCAAGGACTACTAGGACTAAAATTAAAGCTGAGATCATTCCCTACAACAATCATGTTGGGGTCAAGATGAGATGAAGATCCTATCTTGAGTTAAATTGCTTTGAAGTCAAGGGTCAAACTAGGGGATTTTACACTGTCAAGCCTTAGAAACCCTAGCCTGAAACTTCTCAAACTCTTCAATCAAGATGACTTAACCTTGGAATCATCCTTATAACATCTCAATGTATCAATCCATGATCACATGGCTCTTGAATTGGGTCTCAACTTCCTTCAAACCCTCAGTTGACTTAGGTTTGACCCAGTCAAACCCTAGCTGCACCAATCATGGCTGAGGCTTCTTATTCTTGCACAATGACCTGTCTAGGCCTCAAAGTGATCTTCAAACCTTCTCCTAAGCTCTCTCAAGACCTCAAGTCCTTCTTCATGACCTTAGAATCATCTGATGGCTCCCCACAACTCTCAAGTTAGGAGACCTACACTCTTGGCTTCAACCACTATCTCTGAGGATCTTTCAACTTCTCTAACAAGGATATCAACCCTTGAACACCTGAATAAGCCTCCCAGCTGGCTTCATAGTCTTGTATTGCTCTTGATTGGTAATCATACCTCCTGATCTCATGCATACATGGCAATGAAATGCAAATGATAATGCTAATGTGAATGAAATGAAACATAAGCTAGGTAAAGAAATGTTGGGAAAATTTTGGGGTGCAACAGGCACCAGGTCGGCCTGGCGAGTTTCCCATTCTCCTTTGATTTGGTTAACGACTAACGCTGAGTCACCGTATACATCCAGATTCTTAATCCTCATATCAACGACCTCTTCTAAACCCATAATATAAGCTTCATACTCGGCTTCATTATTGGTGTAGGCGAATGTCAATCGGGCGGTGAACGGTATATGAGAATCGTGAGGAGTAGTAATGAATTAACCGCTCCGTCGAAAACCAGTTTCCACTGAGATTCAATCTCAGGACCCTCGTTAGGTAAAGGCTCATCACAGTCTTTCATCCTTAAAAACATGACGTCTTCATCTGGGAAATCAAACTTCATTGGCTGTTAATTCTCAATCGGCTGTTCCGCGAGATATTCCGACAAAATGCTTCCCTTAATGGCTTTCTGGGAAACATACTAAATATCATACTCTGTTAAAACCATTTGCCATCGGGAAATCCTTCCGGAGAGTGCTTGTTTCTCAAAGACAAACTTGATCGGGTCCATCTTTGAAATCAATAGGGTTGTGTGTTTTAACATGTACTGTCTCAAACGCTTTGCGGCCCAAGCGAGTGCACAACATGTTTTTTCCAGCATCGAGTACCTCGACTCACAATCCGTGAATTTCTTACTCAGGTAGTAGATGGCATGCTCTTTTCTTCTTGACTCGGCTTGTTGACCGATCACTCATCCCATTGAATTCTCAAGAACCGTGAGATACATGATCAGTGGTATCCCTGCAACTGGAGGCATGAGTATTGGAGGTTCCTGCAGATATTCTTTTATTCTTTCAAATGCTTTCTGGCAATTTTCATTCCACCTGTCCGTTTGATCTTTTCTCAGCAATTTGAATAATGGTTCACAAGTTGCTGTGAGATGAGATATAAACCTTGTAATGTAGTATAATCTCCCCAGAAAACCACGAACGTCTTTTTCCGTTCTCGGCTTAGGAATTTCTTGTATAGCTTTTATTTTTGCAGGATATACCTCAATACCCTTTTCACTAACAATCAAACCCAATAACTTTCCAGATCTCACCCTGAAGGTACATTTGTTAGGATTCAGCCTCAGCTTGAACTTCCTCAGCCTTTGAAACAATTTCAGAAGATCGACTAGATGTCCCTCCTCCGTCTGTGACTTCGTAATCATGTCATCAACATAGACTTCCACCTCATGATGAATCATGTCATGAAATAAAGTGACCATCGCCCGCTGATAAGTTGGCCCTGCATTTTTCAATCCAAAGGGCATCACCTTATAGCAAAAAGTCCCTCATGGTGTGATGAAAGTAGTTTTCTCTATTTCCTCTGGGGCCATCTTGATTTGGTTATACCCAGAGAAGCCATCCATGAATGAAAACACAGAATACTGATTGGTGTTATCAACCAACACATCTATATGGGGGAGCGGGAAATCTTCTTTCGGGCTCGCTTTATTCAAATCTCGATAATCAACGCACATCCTGACCTTTCCATACTTCTTAGGCATAGGAACAATATTAGCAACCTACGGAGGATAATTCGTGATAGCAAGAAACCCAACATTCAACTGCTTCTGAACTTCTTCTTTGATCTTGACTGCCATGTTAGGGCTTGTCCGTCTCAACTTTTGCTTGACTGGCGAGCACTCTCCTCTGAGAGGTAACCAGTGTACCACAATATCTATATTCAACCCAGGCATGTCTTGGTAAGACCAAACGAAGATATCTTTATACTCACGGAGCATTTAAACCAATCTCCTCTTGACACTGTCTTCCAATGCAACCCCCACTTTAACCTCTTTCCTGTCATCCTCGGTGCCCAAATTAATAATCTCAATATCCTCCTGATGAGGTACAATAACCCTCTCCTCCTGCTTGAGAAGCCTGGCTAACTCTTCAGGTAGTTCACAATCTTTGTCAATCTCATCTTCAGCTTGATAAATGGGATTATCAAAGTCATAGCTGAACCTGAATCGATGGCATCTGATAGAAAAGACCTGCATGATGATGTTATATTTATTATGCAATGCAACAAACAAAACACATTGCCATTTTTATGTTTAATATAAATTCAAAACAAAAACAAGAAAAATAGGGATCACAATATTTGAATGCGAAACGTCTTTTATTTAATGATAAATTGCAAATAACAAGAAGGCCCCACAAATGGGTCACTACGTCTTGGGCAGAACACAGGACTGAACATAATCAAAACAGTGAACATTACTCTACAATAGTAACATGAATGACTTCTTCGGTAGTCCAGTTGCACAGCTTCTGGCCGGGAGTACATGGACGGATCCACGCATCCATGTTGCAGTCACTGTCCCTTTCATCGTCTTCAACGGCATTGATCCTGTCAAATATCACACCACTACTGGTGAACTGTACATGTCCCCTGTATCTCGGAATCTGAGAAGAACTGGAGGGTTTGTATCCTAGGATGAACTTTTCCTGCTTGACAGAAACATCAAGAACTTGGCCTCACTTCTGAGACGAGCCGGATTCTACGATAGCACGAGTTTCCTTGAGCGATGACATCGAAACCTCTAGGCCCTTGGCCTCTACAGGAGACTTCCCCTGAACCTGAACTGTTTCAAATTCCTGGCAGAGTGTTTCGTGGATCTCACCATCCACTTCCACGTACTTCAAGGATGACAAATGGCTAACCATAATATCCTCTTCGCAGCACACCGTGACTATCTTCCCTTCCACCATGTATTTCAGCTTTTGATGCAACGTTGAGGTAACTGCCCCAGCAACATGTATCCAAGGTCGTCCAAGCAAACAATTGTATGTTGGCTGGATATCCATAATATATAAAGTTGCATCAAACATATTTGGCCCTATCTGAATAGGCAGCATGATTTCTCCAAACACTGATCTCTTAGATCCATTGAAAGCCCTCACGACCAAATCAATTGGTGTGCACAACAAACCTTGAATGTCCAATTTCATCAATGCCTTCTTTGGAAGCACGTTGAGGGATGATCCTGTATCAACCAAAACATGTGATATCAGAGATCCTCTGCACTCTAAAGATATATGTAAAGCACAGTTATGGTTCCTCCGAGCAGGAGTCATATCCAAATAAGTAAAACCGAGACAATTACCGGCGTTCACATGAGCGACTACCCCCTCCAACTGATTAACAGAAATCTCCTGAGGTACATATGATGTATTCAAGACTTTCAATAGAGCATTATGATGCGCCTCCGAACTCATCAACAATGACAGGATAGATATCTTCGAAGGAGTCTGATTCAAGTGATCCACAATTTTGTAGTCACTCTTCCAAATTAGTCTCATAAATTCCTCCGCATCCTTTGAAGGATCGTCAGTAACAACCTGGGGTTGGGAATTCTCTTCAATCACAGCCTTATGCTTACCCTTGTCATTCTTATCAGTATTAACCTCCGGTAGAGAAAAGACCCTACCACTTCTGGTGATACCTCAAGCACCAACTATGTTCTCAACCGACGAACTTCCGCTTGCAGACTCCGTCCATTCTTGCTTCTGCCCGTTACAAAACACCTCTCCCCTGTAATTTCATGGGATAGCTCTGGTGCTCTCGTACAGCATGGGTCCCGGTACAGTAATGGTGACCGTAGCTGGCCTAGCAGGCGCTGAAATATTAATAGTCCGATATGGAATGGAAATTGTAGCAACTTCGTTTCCGTCATCACTCACCTTATGCTTGGCATCTTTCACAACTTTATCAAATTGCAAACAACCCTCTTCAATCATTCTCTGAATACCTTTCTTCAAAAGATCACGACCCGCAAGCTGCACCTCACATTCTGAGCAGTCAGCAGAATAACCTGGAAACACCCCCTTCTTCAACAAACAAACCTTCACAAAACCCAGTGGAGTCTTCAAATCCTTACCATCAGTTATCAGATTCAACTTCTCCCCTTCAATAATGGCATTAGCCCCGACCACACCATGATTCGGCATCGGGTTTTGAGTCACATTAGGCCCCTCGTTGGTGAAATTGATAGCCTTGGAATCAAGCAAGTCTTGCACTTTATGCTTGAAAGCCTTGCAATGTTCAATATCGTGCCCTGGAGCACCCGAATGAAACTCGCAATGAGCGTTCGCATCGTACCCAGAAGGTGGCGGACCAGTAAGAGGAGCCAAGGTCCTCTTCTGAACCTGTTGTAACTGCAACAACCGTTGTAACAACTGAGAATACGACATCGGAGGATTCACAAACTGCCTGTTAGTCGTTCTTTGTCTGGCAGCATAAGGTCGTTGAACATTGGCTTGCTGAAGAGCTACAGTCGTGATATCTACTGTAGTGACTTGTTGAGGATAACAGGACTGAGCTCTACCCTTACCCTTGTGAGAAACAACATTGGCATCCCCCTCCCTTCTCTTGAGGTTTGCAGAATATGGCTTCTTCTTTCCTCCCGACGAGGATCCACCACCATTCGGAATCTTACCATACTTGATTCCGCTCTCTAATCTCTCACCAGAGATTACCAGATCAGAACACCCTGCAGACATGCAGCCTATCAACTTCTCAAAATACACGCCAGGTAACGAAGCCATGAACAAGTCGATCAACTCCCTTTCAACCAAAGGAGGTTGCACCCTTGCAGCCAGATCCCGCCACCTTTGGGCGTATTCCTTGAAACTCTCAGAATTTTTCTGCGACAAACTCTGTAATTGTACCCGGTTTGGTGCCAGATCACTATTATATTGATAGTGACGCACAAAAGCCTCGGCCAATTCTTTCCAGCTGCAGATATAGGTTCTCTCAAGTCCCATATACCATTCCAAAGAAGCCCCTGCCAGACTATCCTAGAAGAAATGCATTAGCAACTTTTCATCACAGGAATAAGCAGACATTTTCCTGAAGTACGTCCGAATGTGCACTCTTGGACAAGTCGTCCCTTTGTACTTATCAAAATCGGGCACCATAAATTTGGGAGGAATCCTGACCCCATGAACCAAACCAAGATCAGACATATCCAGGCCCGAAGAGTTATGATTCTCAAACGATTTCATTTTCTCCTCAATCAGTTTAAACCTTCGGTCAGCTTCAGTCGGTAAACCACCCTCTAGATCTTTCACAGAAAATATATCATCCTGATTATCCTTCCATTGGGGACCAACAACCCCGTGCACAACGCATAGACTTCCATTACCAGCAATACTACCATTCTCATTCGCAACTCCTCCGCCTGGAGGTACAACAACAGTAGGAATACCCTGAGGAATAGATCCACCGATCGATGGAGGAACAACACCAGCTCCTCCGTGCAAAACACCATCTTCATCAACCCGTGCTATCAACGGATGGACCAAAGTTCTCAACTGTTCCTGCCCACTAGCAACAGTCTACATCAGTTCCATGAACTGGGCCATGCGAGCCCTGACCTCCTGCAATTCGGCTTGAACCTGATCCATCACCTTCTGCTAATTCCCTCGAGTAGAATACTTGTGGTTACTGAACTCCTCAATCCTGAACTGAAGAAATCCAAGCAGAGATAAGAACACAAGGCCACCAAGAACAACCTGCGATGCAAATAAGAATGCAAGATGCAAAATGCAAACATGTCTATGTATGCACAAGGAGATCTTCCCATTGATTCCAATTTCAATAAACAAGAACAACAGAGATGGATAAAAACCCCACAATAAATCTTCTCATATATCAAGTAAAGCTGAGATAATACAACCAAATGAGAAATATCCGCATACAAAGAGGTCTCCTTTGTGTCGGGATGGTCTGGTCTCTCCATCAACTCTCGTATGAGAACATCCCTATTGCATATCACATCCCAGAGATAATGACAATGGTCCTCCCAAGCATCTTTGCTGAAGGCATCCTCAAGCCTGGGTTTCTTCTCCTCTGCCCAAATCTTGAACTCTTCAAGTGCCGATAAAGTATCCTGGTATTTCTGCTCGATCGTGCTCCTACAGAACGATTCTAACAATACCTCCCTCTCCTTAGCCTTGAATTGCACTTTCAACTTATCAACCTGAACACGAAGCTGATCTTCTCTACTCTTGTTGGCAGTCAAGATAGCATTCCATTGCTCATTGAATTTGGATATCTTCAGATAGGCTCTATCTAAATCCTCCTTCTTGCTTTTCAAAATGCTACAAGTGCTTTTCAGATCAAGACCGACTTGCTTCCGTGCTTGTACCTGATCAACAAGTTCTTTCTCCAGCTTGACAAAGGATTCTGACTTTATATTGGCCAAATAAATAGCTTCACCCTTATCATGCTTCAACTGACTGATTTCCTGCTTCAACTCTTCATTCTCTTTGCGCAGCTCTTCCTTCTCTGCCCAAAGCTTGGTATATCTCCAGATATCGACGGTTGTAGGCGGCTCAATAACTAAGGGATACAATGGCTCTTCAACAGGGAACGACAGAAGTACCTCTTCAACTCTCTTCTGAATCCAATCCGAGTATGGATCATAAGCTCTACAATCTCCTTTGCCCCAAGAAAGATTTCCCTTCTTGTGAATCTTGCCCCAAGCGTCCGCGAATCGGGCCGAGATACAAGAGTCAACTACACCTGTGAAGTACAGGGATTCCTGCACTTCCTCTTCTTTCGGAGGTCCTTTCAAAGCATAACCGAATTGTCTCACAGCAAGAGAAGGATTATAATTGATACCCGCCTTTCTTACCTATCAAGGGCACATTAGGAAAGCTACCACAACTAAAGATAAGCTCACGACCCAGCAAGTCTCGGTTGAACCAGACAATATTCTTCTCCGTTAAACACATAAGCCTCTTCGACCATTCGGATGAGTTTGCGGAATCCACAAAATCTCCAGAGCAAGGAAGGTGATCAACAAACCACTTATGCAACAGTGGTGCGCAAAAAGAAACCATCATTCCTCTTCTTTTCTTGTTCTTGTAATTCATTGAATGATACAAGTCTCCTAAAAGAGTAGGAACGGGGTTCTTGGAAGCGAAGATATGAAAAGCATCAAAATCCACAAAGTCCGGTACATTGGGGAACAACACAATGCCATAGACACACAGAGCCAAGATAGCATTGAAAACCACCCAACAACCCTTTTCGGCATACTTTCGGGCTTTGTCGACCAGGAAGGGTAAAGTAAATCCGGAAACTCTGTTTCTGCTAATAACATGATCTGCCAAGTCAGAGGTGCTCAAATAAAGAGTGGCGGATAACTTCTCAAGATTAGGTTCTTCTTCGGAGCTGAAGAAAGGCATTTCGTTTAGAATCGGAACACCTAAGATGTAAGCGAATTCTTCCAAAGTTAAAACCAACACATAGTCTAGGAACGTGAAGCATCTCAGCGGAGGATCATAAAACTACAATAGGGTATGAATAGCTCCATGATCATAAATCGTGAGCTTACGGACAAACTTCAGAATTCCATCATACTGTTCTTTGAAAACTGCAAGAACACCAGGATCGGCCATGGAAATCAGACCAAATAAAGGTCCCAACTCAGGTGCCGGAAACTTGTACACAACAATCATCTTTCTGCTAACTTCCATCTCTGCAGAAGACCAGTACCAGAATCAAGGGAAAGACGAGAACCTGTAACACACATAAACATGCAATGTTAAATGCAGAATGATTATGCAAATGCACACATGGGATCAAGGTATCTAATGCTCAAACTCGCTGCTGTGCCGTTGACTGAATTCAATCAGAGCTCCGCTCTAATCAGAACACTAAGATAACACACTGGATGGAACACTTAGGATCAAAATTCCGCACTGACGAGAAAACCAGGGTTGGTTGAAGGCCATGTTTCCTGTAAAAACTCATCCCCCTCACATGTGGGTTCTAGTCTTGAAAGGTACGACATCCTATGCGGGTTGTCAACGTCACAGACTTTCGAGAAACGATGATACGTTCACCATTTATGGTTTGGCATCATAGTCTAACGAAGCGGCCTCACTTAGCTGACTTCCCAAATAAACGGTCTCCAGAGTTGACAGTCCCTCTAACTCAATATTCCCTCAACTGCACCAGACGCGCAAGATAGAATATTTCCAAAGAAAAACCTCATCGGAATGTGAATTTCACGCGAGCTATTGCGCAACCAAACGCCACACAAGCTCCCGTTAATCTCCACTCTAATCCTATGTGTATACTCAAGCCCAGGTCCGACTTAGATCTCAATGGAACAACCCAACCCACAGCACAGCAGCAACATAATTTGATAATAAAATGCAAATGCAATAATATACAACGGATAATGTACATAAAGCAAAAAAACTGCACAAAAGATAAACACCCAAAGACACAAACAGACAAGCACTAGGAGCGACTCGCATAAGGAACCAGAGTCCCCAGCAGATTCGTCAGCTGTTGCAACTGCGAAAAAAACCCGGCAGAATACAGAAGATTCGCCACCTTTCGTTATTTATCCCAAAGAGAGGGAAAGGAAACGATCGAAAAAACCTGACGAAAAAGGGAAAGACATGGTCATCGCAACCAAGTCCTGGATTCGGGAGTCGGTTACACAAGGGGAAGGTATTAGCACCTCTCACGTCTATCGTAGTCGACGGGATCCACGGTTGTTGTCTATCTAAGGGTGTGTTTAACTATCTATGCTAAAGACTCACAGGACAAAAGAAAAGAAAAAGAGACTCGATAGAGCATCACCGCTCCGTGCCTACGTATTCCCTCGTGCAATGGGAAAGTCAGAGTCAACGTAGTTCGACTAACTACGGGAGAAAGGGGGAAGGTTGCTCGCCAAGACATCGCGTCTTGTGCCTACGTACTTTCATCTTGTATGAAAGATCAGAGCAAACGTAGTTTGGGTGACACGAAAACACAGGTTGATTAAGTGTTTTAACCGAGTAGGGTTAAACATTCGTTCCAGCAGTTAGGGACAAAGCCTGTTTGCGGTAGAACCGAAGCTTAACAACACTCCTTTCTGAAAAAGGTTTTCTGATTAATCCCGAAGGATAAAAGGATTGAAATTTTGTTTTGTGTTTTTTAGTGAAGTGAATTAATTCGGTTTGTGATTCACGTTGCACTAAAGACTATGACATGGAGGCGAATGCGTCGTGTATCGCCCCCAAACGGGACGTACACTAAACACTCTAAATAAGCGAGAGGAGACCCCTTACTCATCATTCCCCAGGTAGCTTAAGGCTCGTAGCGCGCAACGTTTATCGCCTTTATTAGATGAGTTAGAATTGTTTTGAGATGAGAAGAGAGACGCATGGAAGGTCTAAGGGAAACTCGGCCCTAATGTTGTCATGCAAAGTGGTCCTAAAGTTTGGATAAAAAAGGGGGAACATCTACCCTAATGTTAGCATGCTTGGATTGAACACCTAATGTCTCTCCTACTCCCATCCTAAACGGAAGGACTAGGAACCCTATGGGGATCATGGCAAAAAGCACAAGAAAGCACCAAGTAAATTCAACCGCAAGTAAAAGATGTAAACACAAAAATGCAACACTTAGAATGGTGGGAGGGAGGAAAAAAATGTGTGGGGCAGCAGCTGCCACAAGCTCATCTCGACCTCAACAGCGACGCAAGAATGATGCAAACATGAAGGAAGCGCAAAAGAGATGAAAGCAAACGAACATGCAAGAGATCATCAACTTTGAACCACATCCATAAGAATGCATTCAAGTGGAAATACACGAATGTCGGTGAAATCTCGATTAAACAACCAAAACAGCGACATATATCCAGAAAAATTGCATCCCTAACACATCACACTGATCTATGATGATTCGAGATGAAACGGTATGCAAACAATCCAACAAAGTAGCAAAACAGGCCTGCCAGCACAGTGTTAATCAGTTAACCCCAGGGGTTAATCGGTTAACACACTGTTAACGTTTAAAAATTTTGAAAATTTGAACTGGTTAATTGGTTAACCATATGCGTTAACCGATTAACGCTTTGAAAACTTTGAAAAATCTGGAAATTTGTAATGGTTAATCGGTTAACCATATGCGTTAACCGATTAACACTGTGCTGACAGTAGAAAACAACAAAGCAGAATCACTTTTCAACAGCTTATCACTTCTCCAAACATGCCAATGATCATACAATCACTTAACTACGAAATTACATCAGAAAAACATGATTCCAACAACATGTATACAGATCAAACAACATCAACACAGATCATAACAACCAAAATTCAATCGAATATGAAAATCATCATGAACATGCAAATAAGCTCAAAAATGCTATGGATCTAGGATTCAAACCTTCGAAGCGGAGATTTGCTTCGGTTAATGTTGAATTAACTAGAATTGAATAGATCCGATGTTAGAAGTGCGGAATACTTCAAGATCCACACCAATTCTTGTTGTAGCAATGGAGATCCTTCAAGATTAATCCAAAATAAGCCAGATAATCACTTCCAAAATCAGTTCCAGATCTGGATCCAATTGTGCACGAAAATTGGATGGAGAAATCACTTCGATGGAGATGATGGATGGAGGTTTGAGCTCAAGAACTCATTGATTCCAATGAAGAATCAAAGAATTCAATGAAAAAGAGCTTTGAGTGAGGGTTTTGGAATCGGAAAGTTGAGAGAACTTCAGATGGATTCTGAAAAATGAGAGTGAGAAATGAAGATTGGATCCCTTTGGTTTGGAGTGAATCATTTAAATATCATCTAGGTTTGGATCCTAAAGCAAGGTTTGGAAATTGGCTTGTGAATTTTGGTTTGGCACTAGGAATCGGATTTTGGAGGGAAATAAAATTATGAAATGATTCTAGATCCTTCCCAAGTGACAAATTTGAATTTAAGTGATCAAAATTTGACCCCAAATGACTCTGCATTGAAAAATCACGTACAGAGGCAAAAATTACACTAGTTAATCGGTTAACCATATGCGTTAATCGATTAACACCTTCAAAATTTCAAATCTGGCCTGATTTCTCTTTGGTTAATCGATTAACCATATAGGTTAACCGATTAACACCTTCAAAAATGTGAATTTGGCGCCTTTTGGAGGGAAATCTGTCCATTTACCCTGTTTCAACTGTTTTGGAGCTTTATTAAGCTTCTGAATCTCGTTCTTGAATATTATCACTGTAAAAATGCTTGACATGAGCCTGAGTGCTACTTTCTGAACTGTTGTTCTCCTGCAAAATAAAATAAAATCGGCCGCCTGACTGCTGGGCAAAATAAATGCCAGAGCCTCTGATGCTCACTGTTCGTTGTTCAGTCTGTTGCGCTGAAATGAACTTGAGCCACAGGAATACCTCGACCCCATGCTTCTAGAACAAATGCTATGATATGAAAAAATGCAAAATACAAAGAAACAAAAGCCAGTTACGGTTAAAACGAAAAGGCAAATTTTGGGGTGCTACACAAGGAAAGTAGATTGAATCTAGAAATTACAAGGCAAGTACAAAGAGACTCAATTTCAAGGGGTCATAATCCTATTTACAAAGCTCCACGCCATGCCAATTTGTTTCAAGCCTCCACACCAAGCTTCAAAGTAACTCTGTTTGTTCTTCATTACTTTAGATGGCCTTCGCGCCAAGACTTCATCCATGTTTAGGATACCAAGCTCCTTCATTTATCTAAACTTGTGCCAAGGTCATCACCATCAACATATGACAAGGAGAAAGATATAAAGTTGGTTAATACATTAAGCTAGCAAAAAAAATATATGAAAATTATACAATGCCACAGGGATCATTTTCATACAACCGTAATTGCTAGAAAGTCATTAAAGGCATGATTTGCACCAACTTACAAACAAGGATATAGTTCGAATAAAGAGTACAAATGCACATATTCAACAAAAAGCAACAATATTTACCATTTGCAAACAAGAGCTATGGTGTACAATAAGTACTAAGCAGCAAAATAAATGTATGAAACCATAGTATTTCACAAATAAGAACATAGCAGCAATGAGAATTTCCTTTGGCACACATGGATGTTAAAAGCAAATGCAATTCGTGGACATATGAAGTACAATTCAAAAATAAGAGAAAGAATTCATGACAGTAACAAAAAAAGCATTTTCACAAATTCAAGTAGGAACCACATGAGCTTCTGGAATGCAGAAAAAGACAAAAATGAATCACAAATGCAGAAATAGCAAATTCACACACATGACAATCCCACAAAATCTGGGCACACACAAAAGTTTGCAACAGATTGATTTCACATCATGAAATTTTCTAACAAAACCTCACACGTATTGGATTCAAAATCCTATAATCTGATAGGTACATAAGCACCTATATATATTTTCCTACACTGTTTATTTAGGGAGGAAGGAGAACGACAAAAAAACCCTAAAGCAACTGCTACAGAAAACCCTATTTCACCTAAAGCTCATTTTCTCCTAAGCCTAATCAGAGTTTCACACTGAAACTCTGACATAGGTGAGCTAATCTACAACCTAACCACAACGCTCATAGAAGCTCAACATAAAGAAGAAGAAGAAGAAACTTACAAGTAGGAAGAAGAAACAAGAGCGAGGAACAAGAAACCTAACCTTTGCTGGAGTTGAAACCTGAACTTGCTCCGATTTGGTAAAATCCTCCTCCTTAGCTTGTTTTTTGTGATATTCTTGTTTGCCTTGTGCTTCTAATTCGAATCCCTTTTATTATTTTTGGTCTTCTCCGCGTTTGGTTAGGTCTTGGGTTTATTTTAGGGATTGTTTCGATTTGAAGATTTGTTTAAGTTTTTTATGAAATTTGGCTTCAGATTCGAAAAGAGAGAAGAAAATTATAGGGGTTAGTGTTGACTGTTTTGGATTTGGAGGTGGTTGGCCGGAGGAAGATGGTGGCGGCTACCGCACGCCACCGTCTTCTCCGGCTGTTCTAGGGTTCCGATGAGAGAGAATTTGCAGAGAGCGTGAGAGAGAGAAAACAACTTAGATAGAGAGTGTGAGATCAGAGATTGGTCTCGTTTCCCTCTTCCTTGTGTTTTTGATATTATTTAAGTGTGATTGATTGGGAGGGTGACACTTGTCCCTCCCCTAGACAAGTGTCACCGGAATGTTGTTTCTCTCCCGTGATCTGGTGTGTACGCATCTCCGTTTGCCCATCGTGCACCCTCCTAGAGACCCTTTGGATATGAGTCAGCCTTAACTCTCCATCTGATCAGCGTGCAAGGTTCACTCTAGCAATCAACCTAGTTGACTGAGGTCCACCGTGGACCTTCTTAGGCGCCCTGGGCCTTCTGGCTGATGGGCCTTATGGTTTCTCTTTACACCCTCATTTCACTATCAATATCTGGTCCATTCTTATTTTCTTTTTCTTTTGTTTATTTTATTTAGGTTTTAATATTTTGTTTTTTTTATATAACATATTTAACAAAAATCCAAAAAAAAATTTATCAATTATTTCCTTTTAGAAATTTCCCAAAAATCTTTTTTTTAGTAATTATTTTTTTATTAGTTTTATTAAAATCCTTTATTTAATATTAACTAATTAATTTAATAATTAGTTTTATTAAATATTTGATTTTAATTTAATTAATTACATTAATTAATTTTCCTAATTCAAAAAAATCCAAAACATTTTATTTTCAAATATTTTATTTTTATCTTATTCATAAACATTTTACTGGCACATTCCTAATTAATTCTACTAAATATTTTTATTTTAATATTAATTAACGTTAATAGTTAATTTCATTAAATATTTAAGTTTAATTTAATTAATTACTTTGGTTGATTATTTCACTAGTTTAATCTTCAAAAAAAGCAATTAATTTGTGAATTCCTTTTTTATTTCCTTTAATTGAGCCTTAGGTAATTAGGTTACTAATTGGTTAATTTGTCTTGACTAACTTCTTTGCCTTTTAATTGT
>OZ012741.1:352233833-352389668 GCA_963859935.3 Lathyrus sativus
CGCATTTTTTACATCATTGCAATTTATATTATCGCATCACATTCCGTCCAAAGGAAGAATCTGCGCATGATCCCAACAATCGTGCGTATGCATTCGCATTTGCATCATTATCCCCTTTGATCCTTGATCCCATTCAAGTCGATCTTCTTAAGTTTAGGACCTACCTATAGGAAGGACCTTGTCTTTTTATCTTTACAACATAGACAAAACAATCGACAATACAATCTATCCAAATACATTAGAGAAAGATGTTAATCATCTTAAGTGAGATAAAATCTCCACCCCACAATAATACAATTAACACGTAGGAAATTTGCCTTAAGAGAGATAAAGGCGTACTCGTCAAACAATCCGAGTACTTGAGCCTTTTTCTTAAGACGATGCAAAGACTATTTTCCTACAACCTGTGGCGGTTATATCTCCCCTAAAATGATAAAGCATCTCTTCTCCTAAAATCAATCAACCAACTACCCTAAACCCGTAGGAACTTTGACCACAATCAAAGAACTCCTCATACCCTTTAGGGGAACTACAGATACTCTGATTCCACTCCCGTAAGGATATGTAGGCATAAGATGCGATATCTTATCGAGTATACTTAAAAATAAACCATTAGGTCTTTAACCTTTAAGAAGATAAACTTTAGCAATAAACAAATATAAAACAAGAGGTTCCTGTAGAGTACTACAGAAACTTAGGATGCTAATACCTTCCCTAAGTTTAACCAACCCCCGAACCTAAACTCTCTAAACCTTGCATTTGCATTGCATTGTGGGAATTTCGATATTTATCCCTTCCTTTGGACAAATCAAAGTTCGGTTGCAAAATGAATTAAAGATTCAAACTAATCAATAGTTTGGTATCCGATTTTGACCGTGACAGAAATGGCGACTTCACTGGGGATCTCTCAGTGGGTTTCCCTAACTTGTTTATTTTACTTGTTCATTGTTATGTTTGATTATCTGTTTATTTGTATAAGTGCTTTTATTTGTCCTTTTTGGGTTGATACTCTTGAGTGGTGAGACAAAGTCCTACACCCGGACTTGAGCGAACTTAAGATAGGATAGTGATATGTTCAAAGAGGCTTATAGGGGGTGGAATCCCAACCAAGCTGACTTGAAAATCACGCTCAATTGAGGCCCTCTCGAAAGATGTATTGTTGAACGAGTCCTTAATCGTGAAAACATGCACTATATTCGATGTTGGAGCCTATGATATTGAGGACCGTAGTTACCTTAACCCCACTTTGGCCTTTATTAGGATGTAGTGCAGGACTATGAGGGGGTACCCCCGAAATAGTGCTACGCGATGCTACACTCAAAAGAAGTTCTCTTGAGAATATTATTAACCCCCGAGTACTTGGGAAGTTGATAATATCCGAAAGATGGGCTAAAGACTTTGGGAACCTCTTTAGAACCTTGTTTTGCAGGTACAATCAACCTTTAGTCCACAACCTTTGGGAATGGGTATACCTTTGCTCCATGCTCGTTGCAAACTTAGGGTCCCCCTTTGCTTGTTTATCTTTGTGTCCTTATGTGCTTACCTGTGTTTGTTGCATCCATATAGCACCATATTGCATTGGTTTCATGGAATCCCGAGTTTATTTATAAATATTATAGAACCAATAGGGATTACAAAAGAAAATATTTTGGGATATCCTTTTAAGAGTCCTAACTCGGATGGCCTAAGGAAGTGGGAGCTCAGATTGAAGAAAACTCAAAGGACAAATACAAGAGGCTTCCCCTATCATGGAGGGTCATTAGAAGTTCAAAAGACTTTCATCAATATTGAAGATCCAAGACTCCTTTCCCAACAAGAACAAAAGAAGAGATGGAGGATTTATTTTCCTATATCAAACTAATCTTTAAACAATTATGGACCACTTACCTTCAAGAAGATCCAAGTGGAGGAACAAATCAACAAGCACGATGAAGGACTTTCTTAGGACTTTTATTAGCTTTTATTTAGCTATTAAGTAAGGACTCTTATAAGAATATTTCCTCGTAATCCAATATCAAAAATAACAAATAAATTTTCTACGGTATTCTGTAACGTTTATAAAAACTTGAGTTCCATGAAACCCTTCATTTATGCATGCTTCACATAGCATTAGCATTTAGCATCTTGCGTATGCATGTGTCTCTTCTCCGTTGCATCCTCATCTGTCTTTCTGTCTTTGTCAGTTGACATCTCGACCATCTGACAAAGCTTGAAGTACTACCGAAGGATAGTAAAGAGAACAAAGATATGGATTCTATGACTAGCTTCAAAATTGTGACCAATCCATTATTTGATCTTCCCTCTGACGACAATGTTCAACAAGTGGATGTTCCTACACAACCTCGGCCTGTTGTTGCACCCCAAAATTTGCCCAACCTTTTCTAACCTAGGTTTATGTTTCAATTGCATAATCATTTGCATTGGCATCATGTACATAGTGTATTCATCTGCATTGCATAGCATAAGCAAGCTATCTTAATCAGGGGATCAAGTACCATTCTTGTCTCAAAAGGCATATTCAGAGGGTTTCATTCATATTCAAGACTACCCAGGTCATCAGGGAAGAATTTGAGCTTTGAAGAGTTGACAGGTTGATCAGTGAGTTCTCCCCTATCTGGAGGTCATTTGGGGATCATCAGAGGAAGTGTGAGCCATGAGCCAAGAGCATGAGGTGTGTATGGATGTTATGAAGAGCCTAGATGATCATTTTTGAGGAGTAACCAAGTCATTGGAATGATTGCAAGAGCCTCAGTTGAAGTCAGTCAGCTAGGGTTTTATCTGGGTCAACACTAGGTCAAGCCTAGGTCAAAGACTTGTTTTGAAAGGAATCAAGGATCATTTGAAGAATGTGGGATTCATTATTTGCTATATGGATATGGATATGGTGTTGTGCCAAAGAAAAATCAGAAGGAGTCAAGGAGAAGTGGAGTTACCAAATTAGGGTTTCAGTGTAAAATCCCCTGATTTAGGTCAAACTTCAAAGCAGTGTAACTCAAGGTGCAAGCTTCATATGAATTTCTGGTCCACATGAAACTTGTAGAGTATCTTCATAGATTTAATTTGAGTTGTGGAAGTCATCAAGATGATTTATAGAACTCAAGTTATAGCTCTTGCAAGTTACAGGTCATCTGAGGGCACTGAAATTTGTCTGTGGAAGTTGTCTGTCTTCCAAGCAACTTTTGATCTTCAAGGAGATTTCAAATGGATTTCTGGCCAACATGAGAGTTGTTCCTCATTGTCTTAGCTTTCTAGGAAGGTATGGTATGCCTTCATATGATTTGTGGAACTCCACTTATGTCTTTGGCAAGCAAAGGGTATTTTGGTCATTTGAGAATTACAGGTCATTCTTAGCCTATGCCTAAAACTCATACAAGGAAGCTTCAAATGAAAAACTTCACAACATCAAAGTTGCTCAAAATGGCATTTTAAGTCTAGAAAAGAGGTCATGGAAGTTTGGAAATGCATAGAACTCAGATTGATAAAAGTTGGTGAAAAATGACTTAAAAATGGCATATAACTTGAAAATTTTCAAATGGAAAATTGGTTTGGGCAATCTATAAATCCAAAATGGGTCATGTAATATACCAAATTGATTCTAAACAACATTTTAAAGACAATGGTTTAGACACATTTTTGATTTGAGGCCTAAAAATGGGAGTTGCTTTGTAATGTTTTTACTTGCATAATAAGGTAACTTTGGAAAACTCAACATAAGGCAAGGATCAGCTGATTTTTCACACATATCATCTCAATATCTCATGAGGAGAGATTTTAGCACAAGTATGAAGGGCTGTATGCATGATATGAGATGGTTCCAATATATCCTTACATGAGAATTTCCACATTCTTCTACTTCATTCTAGAAGCATCTAGGATCCTCTAATGGATTCTATATATTGAGTAGATCACAAGGAGAAGAGAGGTTGGAGAAAATCAGTGGAGAGAGTGAGGGAGAGAGTGGAATCCAAAGCTCCCTTCAAGAACAAGCAAGACTCGTGTGGATCATTGCAAGCTTCATTCATCACAACTCTTGCAAACAGAAAGCTCTTTTCCATTAGAGGAGTATTTGGAAGCAATAACAAGCCTTGGATCAAGCCCTAACTGCCCCTGCCATAGCCATTTGACAGGTTTTGTTCTCTCTCCATATCTCTATAATTATGTGCTTTCTGTTAGATTCTTAGGTGTAGATTAGTTAGGATAAGATAGTTGGTCATTTTCTGAGAATTAGAGGGCTTTATGTGAAGGTTGATGGCAGGGTGCCATTTCTTGCAAGATCAAGAACAGAACGTGCATTGAGTATTAATGATCTTGTTATGGTTTAGAATGATTAGTGTAACCTAGGGAAGAGAATAGTGCCATGAGATTTAGGTTTGACCAAGATTGAACTCAGAGAAAAGTAGTGGAACCATGGTTTTCATGCACTCGGTTTGTGAAATCCACGGGGATTTAGGAGGAACCATTGGCATAGTTGGATTCTTGGAAGAAAATGGCACGTTTTTGCCTTTGGAATTTTTGGTTTTCATTGAGAAACCAGAGAGAACGTGAGGCTGGAAGTTTCGTGCATGGATGAGGAAACCTGAAACCCTAATTGAAGTTTGGAGAAGATGATCTCCTCACCGTCAGATTACTTCAAATCCATTGACCTAAAAGACCAATCTAACGGTCACGATTCAAATGAAATAACGGAGGGAATTGACTAGGGGAAACGCTGCGTTTCACTAATGGAAACGCATGGGCCTTGGATCATTATTCTAATCACACCCCCTTTCATCAAAGCCCATCCAAATACACTATGTTTCCCTGCTATCCACACCACTTGTTTTTATTTTTTCTTTTACTTTTTAATGTGATTTTCTGAATGCATTTGGGCCTGCGCTTTTCTTCTTTTCGCACCCCTGATCATGAGCCCACCTAGAAATAACCCTGAGCGCCTATGCTGTTGGCACCCCCATCCCCATTTATTTCAATTCTTTTGTTTTTAATTCTTTTATATTTTCCTCATTTTGTTAAATCCATATAAAAATGAAAAAAGATTATTTTTAATTGGTTCTTTTTGTGTTAGCTTCATGATCATGTTAAAAAAATTAGCAAATTTTATAATTAGCATTTTATGTCATTTTTATATTTTTGGCATATTATTCTTTTTAGTAGCCTTTTTTAGGGATTTAGTTGGATACCTAAATTTGCTAATTTTAGTTTGACTAGGTACTTTTGTATTTTGAATTCAATCTTTTTAGGATATCTCACTTAGGACCTCAGCTTGTGTATAGGATTTTATTTGTAATTTTTAGGGTTATTTTTAGATACTTTGATTAGGTGAGATCAGAGTGATCAAAATTAGGGTTTAGGTTTAACATAGGTGAAGTAAATCATTTCTTTTAGGAGTTTTAGTTTGATTTTGGGTATGGGACTATAGGGGTATTATGGGTAGGTGTAATGGACCTTTGTGGATAAATATTAGATTTTTCCCTATGACTTTAGTATTTTCAGAGTATTTTCTGAATGGACTGTTTGTGTGGCATGTTTTGTGTTGATTGTCTATCTTTGGGGAATTGTTGTGGGGCTTGGTTTGCTTTGAAGACCTTGTTGAAGGAGCATGATGGAGGAGAAGATTGAAGATCGAGACCCAGAGGTTGGAGCTTGCAAGGATGCATGGATTGAGGTCCTAGTCTAGGAGTTTGCTCTCTTTCTGTGAGGTTCGAGATCCTGAAGTTTGAGGGAAATTTATGGTACTTTCCTGAGGAAGGCACTATGGATACCTTTCATTCTTTCTTCTCACCTCTTTCTCAAGTATCCAATGATGTTGGAGCCTTCATGTGAGTTTAGTTTCTCCTGAGGAGGAATGTAAACTGATCACAGTTGTTGAGCCACATGGGATATGATTCCTAAGTGGAAGCCTCCTAGTACTTTCTTGAGGAAGGCACTATGGGTCTGTTCACTTAGTTCCCTTAGTTCATATAGGCTTTCTTAAGTATCCAATGATGTTGGAGCCTTCATGTGAGTTTAGTTTCTCCTGAGGAGGAATGTAAACTGATCACAGTTGTTGAGCCACATGGGATATGATTCCTAAGTGGAAGCCTCCTAGTACTTTCCTGAGGAAGGCACTATGGGTCTGTTCACTTAGTTCCCTTAGTTCATATAGGCTTTCTTAAGTATCCAATGATGTTGGAGCCTTCATGTGAGTTTAGTTTCTCCTGAGGAGGAATGTAAACTAATCACAGTTGTTGAGCCGCATGGGATATGATTCCTAAGTAGGAGTCTCCTGGTACTTTCCTGGGGAAGGCATCATGAGTCTGCCTACTTAGCTCCCTTTCTTTGGTAAGCTTGTCTTGAAGCTTGAAGACTGGGATTGATTTCTCTTGTGTGGAGGTTTTGCATAGGGCTTTGCTTAGGGCTTTGATTAGGGTTTTGCTTTAAGGCTTTGCTCAAAGATTTGATTAGGGGCTTTGTTCAGGGGTCTGTTTATGGGATGAGAGTTTGCCAGGCTGGTTAGCTTTCTCTTTGTGATTGATTGACTTGTGTGGTGCTGTGCTGCATTAGACTTAGGGTTTCATCTAGATATTTCTGAGATAAGTGCATCTTAGAAGTAGGCTCTATGTGCATGAGAAGTTGAGGTGGTCCTCCTTCTGCTTGTTTGTTATTGAGTGGCTTTGCTTGTTGGTATTTGGTAGAGCTGAGCTCCCTTGCCTCTATAGTGTGTGGCCTTTGTGCCTTGCTTGTTTGGTTGTTGCATTCATGCATATTTCCAGTATTTCTTTACTTTGCAGTGGTTCCTGTTTGCTGTTTAGTTCTGTTGCCATGATCCCTTAGAAGCTCTAACTTCTCTGCTGTGGAGGAGTTATGATAGACATTAGGTTGGTTAACCAGACATGATAACATTAGGTAGATTCCCCTTTTCAACCGTAGTTTTAGGGTGTCTCTTTCCTTTCTCAAAACAACAGAAAAACACTTAATAAAGGATAAAACAAAAGTGAATTCATTTCTTCCGTCAAAAGACTTGAACAAACATCAAAACATTTTGTCCTCCTGGACTGTGAAAACCCTTGGTTAAGGTGCATTTTCCCATAAAAAAAGACACTTGAACAGCTTGTGTTGTGCGTAGCCCGAACTACGTTTGCTCTGATCTTCCATGCTGTGTGGAAGTACGTAGGCATAGGATGCGATATCCTAGCGAGCAACCTTCCCCTCCTTCACCCGTAGTTAGTCGAACTACGTTTGCTATGATCTTCCATGCCGTGTGGAAGTACGTAGGCACAGGACGCGATGTCTTGGCGAGCAACCTTCCCCCCGTCTAGACGTAGGTAGTCGAACTACGTTGACTCTGACTTTCCCATTGCACGAGGGAGTACGTAGGCCCAGAATAGCGTATGTTCTGTCGAGTCCTGTCCTTTTCTTTTCTTTTCAGACCGACCAGTAGCGTAGATAGATAAACACACCCTTTTCCTTATAAACACCAAGCGTGGATCCCGTCGAGTACGACGGACGTGAGGGGTGCTAATACCTTCCCCTTGCGTAACCGACTCCCGAATCCAGGTTTTGGTTGCGATGACCATACCTTTCCCGTTTTTTTGCGAGGTTTACTTCGAGCGTTTCCTTTCCCTCCTTTGGGATAAATAACGCACAGTGGCGACTCTTCTGTCAGCCGGCGCCGATTTTCGCAGTAGCGACACCTGTGCAGGACAACCTGGTTGGTCAAGTTGATGAAAGAATTTCCCAGTTTCCACAGAGTATACCGAATCCTCCGAATGTTCATGCTAAGAAGGAGATGGATGATCCTACATTCACAGCAATGGAGAAAGAATTCTGTGATTTTAAAGAACAATTGAAAATAGTGAAAGAAGCTAATGCATCTGATCTTGATGCTCGTGGCCTATGTCTGGTTCCAGGTGTAATCATTCCTTCGAAGTTCAAGATGTCTGTCTTTGAAATGTACAAGGGTGTTAGTTGTCCAAGATACCATTTGACGATGTTTTGTCGCAAGATGGCCGCTTATGTTGACAATGACGAATTGATGATTCACTGTTTTCAAGAAAGCTTATCAGGGGCATCCTTGATATGGTATATGAAGCTTCAAAGGAATCGAATTCAATCTTGGAGAAACTTAGCTGATGATTTCGTGAAACAATACAATTATAATTTGGACGTGGCTCTGAAGGTGAGATAATACTTAGAAGGGGGGTTGAATAAGTATGAAAGATTAAAACTTAGAATTAAAAACACAATTATTTTTATCCTGGTTTGTTGAACTCAACTACTCTAGTCCACCCTTCCTAGAGTGATTTGCCTTTCTCAAACAAGAACTTAATCCACTATTTAATCAAACAGATTACAATAGTAAAACCTAAGAACAACTATTCTTAGTCTTCTCAAGAGCTACTGATTCCAACTGAATCCTCTTAAGGAAATCCTTTATAATCAATGTAAATCTAATACAAGAGTAAGAATGCTTCTAAAAAAGCTTTTATCACAACTGTGATATTTCTCTTAAGTTTAAGTACAATGAAATTAATTCTAAGAATGAATAGAAAGTATGAGAGCTTGAATGTTTTAATTTCTTTTCAGCAAAATGTCTAACTGAAGAGTTTGGTGGAGACTTGCTTTTATAGGCAGCTGATCCAAGGGAGCTGCACGTTGAGAAGAGTGTCCCAAAAGGTCTGAGTCTTTTTGTCTTCACATCAAGTGACCTTTCCTAGAAGAAGAAAGCACAGAAAAATCCTTTTTGTCTGTGTTCTTGTGTCTAGCATAAATAAGGAAAGAGACGTTTGATTTACTCCAACGGATATAATCTTTGAATATTTCTTCTTCAGTTTTCAGCAAGTTCATCAGAGTCTAATTGAGTCAGAGTCTTCTGATGATGATCAGAGCTTGCTGGATCAGAGTCTTCTGCAGCTGATGTGCTTTCAGCGTGTTAAATATCAGAGCATATTTGGAACAGAACTTCAGTACTGGCAGCTTTAGTACTTTCAGAAACTTCTGTAGAATCTATGCTTTGAAAAACTCTTCATACAAAATTCTTCTTTGCTTCAGATTCTTCTGGAGCTACTTCTTCAGATCCTTCTGGAGCTTCTGCTTCAGATTCTTCTGGAGCTTCTGCTTCAGAATCTTCTGGAGGCTACGCTCAGAATCTTCTGTTGGCAGCAATCAGAATCTTCTAATGAGTGCATCTGGCGCTTCAGAGTCTAATTAATTTCTTGAATTCAATTCAGATTTGCTTATGGAGTATCAATTTCTTTACTATCTGCAGTAAAAACTCTCAAGCAAATTTTAGAGTATATAATTCTTAAATACAAAATTTCCTAATAGTTATCATCAAAACATAGAGATATTATTAAGAACCAATCTGTGTTCTAACAATCTCCCCCTTTTTGATGATGACAAAAACATCAGAAATTTTGTTAAATTGAAAATATTGAAATTATAACTCCCCCTGAGATGATGAATCTCCCCCTGAGTTAAATACAGAAAAGGAATAGAAACTTCCCTTTTGTCTTGAGTAATCTTCAGAGTTAGATCTTGTTTGTTCTTTTAACATTTGAAATCAGAATGTCTTGCAGATTTAAGATTCAGAGTTTGATAAAAGTCAAATGATCTGAGAGACTCAGAGTTTCTTTTATAGAATTTACTTATCAAATGTTCTGAAATAGTCAGATTAAATGTTAGATAGAATAAATGTGTCTGAAGTTTCATTCTGGTGAAGTTATATTAAACAGTTCAGATCTATATTTTCTCCCCCTTTTTTGTCATAAGCAAAAAGTAAAAACTTTAAAAAGACAAATAAAGGAAACAGTAAATTAGATAATTCAATGGAGAAAACTTATATTCATTCAATAGATCAAAAGTACATAGGAAAACATCAGAAGATATAGCAATAAAGTACATATACAAACAACAGATGCAAAAACATTAGAATGAAAAAAATTGAAAATCTAAGAGTGTTTGGACAAAAGCATCTTCAATAGATCTGTAATCTCAGAGGATGATTGCTCTTGCTTGGACATCCACTTAGCCATAGTTTCATTCTTTTGATCTTGCTTTGACATCCATTCTGTCATATCCTCAGACTTCTTATCCTGCTTTGCCATCCATGACTTGATCTCTGACTGGCCAGCTTCCAGAGCAGCAATCTTATCTTCAAAATCTGGATGTTCTTTCTTTAACTCAGATGAAGAAGTATGATTAAGTTCTGGAGCTTGAACAGAGTCAATTTCCATTGGTTCTGTAGAGTCTGGAGCAGTGGAGTTAGAAGGAGGGTCTACCAGAGTCATAGCCAACGGATTTTCCTCAGATGCAATGTCAGTAGATTCTGTTGAAGGTGGAGGAGCATCTGTAAGGAGCAGAGGGTCAGATTTCTTGACAGTCCATAATAGAGTCCTTGCAGCCTCAGGAAATCTGAGCTTCGCATCATCAGAACAGATGTTCTTCAGATTTGAGGCCACAGAGTTGAATCTGTTGATGAATCCATTCCAGATGATGTCAGATTCTTTAGCATCCATTGTTGCTGAGCATTTCTTCTGAACAGTACCTAAATACAACTGTATTTCATGCAAAAAAGTTTGAAATAAATGATTAACATTAAGTCTGGGCTTTGGATGTAACAGAGTTTCCAGAGTTACAGGTTTAGGTTTGGGAGTTGGTGGAAAATTTGATTTTTGGATGGAGATTAGAGGAGGAGGATAGTATGGAATGAAAGGTATCTCAGGGGCTTTTTCTTTGGATCTGATTAAGGCATTTAACAGATGAGGTTTTGCTCTGGTGTGAAGGGTAACTACATCAAAAGTTTCATTTGAGTAGGGTTGGAAGGCAGATTTGGGGGGTTCATCAGATGTAACATTGGTATCAGATGTAATTGGTAGAACTGAAGTCACAGCTTTATCAGATTTTGCAGAACAGGATATAGTTACTAATGAATCTACATCTGATTTGGATTTTATATATTCAAGAATCACAGATGGAAGGGTCATTGTGGGTTTTGCTTTCAGAGGGTTGATGGGGTCAGATGGTTCAACTCTGTCATAAAAGTCTTTGAGTTTGAAGCCATAAGCTAAATTATGAAACATAGATGATACTTGGGCACAAGATATAGAAGATCTTGGGTTTGAATTTGGAATCAATATCTCAGATGATGGTGTAGGTGTGGGAATAGGATCTGGAATGGGAGCTTTTGAAGGTATAATGGGTTCAGGTTGATTTACCTCAGAGTATTTTTGAGATGGAGAGATTAGAAAATCTGGGTGGAGGTCTGATTCTGAGGAGTTTGAGGAGGTGGTTGGTGTGCAGGAAGTAGAAGATACTTGAAACACAGTTTTTAAGGGTGTGACATTAAGAACTTCTGTTTCAGGAATGTGGGGTTCAGAAGTGTTGGTTGGTTCTGAAGGAATTTTAGAGGGTTTTGATGGTTGTTCTGAGATGGGTGAATCAGATGGAATTGGGATTGGTTTAGATGTGACTGGAACAGGTGTTATTTTTGTAGGTTCAGAAGCAGTGGGTTCAGATGATTTTGATAGTGGATTATCTGAAGGTGGTTGATTTTCATAGGCTTTTTCTGGTTGAGATTCTTGTGGTTTTTCAGGTTGTTGTTCTTGTGGGTGCTGTTGTTATTCAGATGGCTTTTGTTTAGGTGGTTCAGAGGATTTTTGTTGTACAGAAGGTTGTGGTTGTTGTTCTGTAGGTTGTTGTTCTGATGGTTGTTTCTGTGAAGATTGTTTCTGTGGAACAAAATGTTTGATTTGGATTTTTGGTTGAGATGATGGTGGTACAAATACTTTTGGTGTTGGAATGGTTTGTGTTGTTGTTGGTGTTGGAACAGAACTTTGTTTTTATGGTGATTTAGAACAAGGAGCAGTAACAGAAGTAGTTTATGTAGAGGGTGGTTTAGGAACAAACTTAATATTAGAGTCATTTATAACAACATTACTTGCAGAAGATACAGAAGATTTAGTACCTTTTATCTTGATTCTCTTGGCTGGTACAGAAGAAGTGTCTCCAAAATCTTTTCTCTTCAAGAGCTTCTGTGGCTTCTCAGCAATCTTGATTTTCTTCTGAACAGGTGCAGCTTCTGCTGCTGGCTGAGTCCTCTTTCTTTGGAGTTGTGCTTCTTCTTCTTCTTCTTCTGCATCAGGTAGAGGTTGTCTTGCTAGTTGTATTATGTTTGCAGGAACAGGCTTTCCTTCCTTCTTACATTCATCAATGTACATAACCACAATGTGTCTTGGCTCTTCGGCAAAGAACAGTGGAAAGTCATCTACAGGAACCCTCTTCTTACTCAGTTCAGACACATTTAGCTTCTTGGGAGCTGTTGTGAGTTCATCAACTATTTTGAGTCTCTGAAGACTTTTAGCATTCAGAGGCTTTCCCATTATGAATTCCAATTCCTGTGTAACTCCAGCAGCGTACAGAGCAGTGACCAAACCATTCTCAGTTAGAAGATCTGAGATCAACCTTCCAAAAGGGATCCAGGTTCTGATCTTCTGTCCTTTTTCTTTCACATACTCTCTAGATGCATTTATATGGTTCCACAGATGCATAAATAGAATATATGGAAGATCTACCTTGGTGCTCTGACTGAGGCAATACATGAAATAGAGCTGTTCATTATTGACATAGTCTGGAGAGTTTGTTGACTTCCTATGATGGATGCATCCCATGAAGATCTTGGCCCAGATCTTGTAGTCAGGCTTCAGATCCTTGAATTTGTTAGAAGCTTGACCAGCAGTCATCACTTCTTCATACACCTCATCCATGTCCACACGCCCAGCTGGCAAGTGGGAAACACCATCTGTTTCTTCATATCCAATTAATTTTCTGATCAGATCTTCTGTGATAATGATTTCTTTTCCCAGTACAGAAGATAGGATGAATTTAGGGTAAACTGATGCATGGATCCAGAACTCTTTCACAAGGAGGGGGTAAACTGGTCCAAAGAGTCTATCAAAGTACTTTACCCATCCTTGAGCACCAATGATAGAACGAAACTCAAAGCCATTTTCTGCAAGTGAATCAAATTCTACCATGGATTCACACAAAACCTCCAACTTTTCAACAGGGGTCAATAGAGTTCTTTTAGGAGGAGAGTAAGGAGAAACACCCATGTTTGCAGAGGTTACTGCAGCCATTGAAGATTGGAATTGAGCAGCTGTTGATGATGAAGTTGCCATTGAAGAATGCTTTGTCACACGCTTAGGTTTAGGGTTTTTATGCAAAGCGAAGAGAAGATGAAAACGCATATAATTTTCTGAGATTGTGAAAAGTGTGAAAGTGAAGATAAGTCATGTATTTATACTAAAACACTTAGGCATACCATCAGTCAGAATTTGCACGTTTTAACAAGCATTAAATGAAAAGAATAATAATCATTTCAAGCATTAATTGCTTCTGACAATTTGGGGGGAAAATCAAGATTTTCACTATTCAAACTTCACCTCAAACGTCTCTTCAGTAATGTACACGCCACCTCTTCAGATATGGTGTGACACGTGTTTGCTTGCATGTGTTCTGAATTCTCTTAAGAAATGAAACGTTAGCCAACGTTCAGATCTTCTAAGGAGTGTTAGTTCAGAGTTTCACCAAAAGAAAATATTAAGCAGAATAAATAAGCAATCAGAAGAAATACTTCAGAGCATTAGGCATTTTTGCATCTGTAAAAATTTGCTTCTGACAAATATTATTTTGGACAAAAATCCATACCAATATTTTTCAGAATAAATTTGAATCTATCTTCAACAAGGGGTTTTGTAAAAATATCTGCCCATTGATGATCTGTATCAACAAAGGCTAAATTTATGATTCCCTTCTGAACATAGTCTCTGATGAAATGATGCTTAATTTCTATATGTTTTGCCTTAGAGTGTAAAATAGGGTTTTTAGAAAAACATATAACAGAAGTATTATCACAAAAGATAGAAATGTTACTTTCAAAAATTTGATAATCTTCTAGTTGACTTTTCATCCAGAGCATCTGCGTGCTACATCCAGCAGCAGCAATGTATTCTGCCTCTGTGGTTGAAAGTGCAATTGTGGGTTGCTTCTTGCTGTACCAGGAGATTAGATTTCTTCCTAGAAATTGACAACTTCCAGAAGTACTTTTTCTTTCCACTCTGTCTCCAGCGTAGTCAGCATCACAGAATCCAACTAATTTGAAATCATCAGATTTTCTGTAACACAAACCCACATTAGAAGTACCTTTCAGATACCTTAGAATCCTCTTGACAGCTGTCAAGTGTGACTCTTTAGGATCTGATTGGAATCTAGCACAGAAGCATACACTGAACAATATGTCAGGTCTAGAAGCAGTTAGATAAAGAAGAGAACCAATCATACCTCTGTAGAGCTTCTGGTCTACTTTCTTACTTACCTCTTCCTTGCCAAGTGAGCTAGTTGGATGCATGGGAGTCTTTGCCAGCTTACTATCAGTCATGTTAAATTTCTTCAGAAGTTCTTTAACATATTTGGTTTGATGTATGTAAGTGCACTCTGGAGTTTGATTAACTTGGATTCCTAGAAAGAATCTGAGTTCTCCCATCATGCTCATTTCAAATTCTGCCTGCATACATGTAGCAAACTCCTTTCCAAGCATAATATTTGTTTATCCAAAAATAATATCATCTACATAAATTTGACAAATTAGAAGATCTTTCTTAATTGATTTACAAAAGAGTGTTGTATCCACTTTGCCTTTGATGAAATTTTTCTCCAGAAGAAAATTGCTCAACCTCTCATACCAAGCTCTGGGAGCTTGTTTTAAACCATATAGAGATTTCTTTAGTTTGAAAACATGATCTGGAAATTTTTCATTTTCAAAACCAGGAGGTTGGTGGACATAAACTTCTTCTTCTATAATACCATTAAGAAAGGCACTTTTAACATCCATCTGATACAGAGTGATGTTATTTTGTGCAGCAAATGAAATAAGAAGGTGTATAGATTATAACCTTGCCACTGGAGCATATGTCTCACTGTAATCAATACCTTCTTGTTGATTGTACCCTTGAGCAACCAGCCTTGCCTTATTCCTTTCAACTTCTCCTTTCTCATTCAGTTTATTTCTGAAGACCCATTTTGTACCAATAATATTGAATCCTTGTGGTCTTTGAACTAGATCCCATACATCATTTCTGGAGAATTGATTTAGCTCTTCTTGCATGGGAATAATCCAATCATTATCTTGCAGAGCTTCATCTACAGAAGATGGTTCAATTTCTGACACCAATCCAAAAAGTGATGCTTCAGATGATCTTAGAAAGGATCTTGTTCTGATGGGATCATCCTTCTTTCCAATAATGACATCCTCTGAATGAGAAGCTTTAATTATGGATGATGATCCTGTAATGGTTGATTCTTCAGAAATGTTTAGATTATTCATCTGAGAAGTTAAAGGAATAGCATCTAGCGTTGCTTCTGGTTCCTTCACTTGAATTTTGTCTGCTTCTAGAACTACAGAGTCAATGAAGACTACTTCCCTATCTGCAGAGTTTTCAGACTGCTTTGGCTTTTCAGAGCCAAGCTTATCATCAAATCTGACATGAATGGATTCTTCCACAATCTGTGTCTCAGTGTTGTATACTCTGTAGCCTTTAGAGCGTTCAGAATATCTAAGCATGAAACACTTCTGTGCTTTGGAATCAAACTTGTTCATATTTTCCTTAGTATTTAACATATAGAAAATACATCCAAAAGGATGAAAATATGAAATGTTGGGCTTTCTGTTCTTCCACAGTTCATAAGGAGTCTTTTTCAGAAAAGGTCTTACAGACACTATGTTCTGAATGTAACAGGTTGTGTTGATTGCTTCTGCCCAAAAGTGTTTTGCCAGATTTGTCTCATTGATCATGGTTCTGGCCATTTCTTGCAGAGTTCTGTTTTTCCTCTCTACAACCCCATTTTGTTGTGGAGTTCTAGGACAGGAAAAATCATGAGCAATGCCATTTTCAGAAAAATATTTTTCAAAATATTTATTTTCAAATTCACCACCATGATCACTTCTGACTTTTATAATTTTGTAATCCTTTTCATTCTGGACTTGCTTGCAGAAGTCAAAGAACACAGAATGTGACTCATCCTTGTGTTTTAAGAACTTTACCCATGTTCATCTACTATAGTCATCAACAATGACTAATCCATACTTCTTGCCTCTGATGGATGCAGTTTTCACTGGTCCAAACAGATCAATATGAAGTAATTCTAGTGGTTTGGAAGTAGAAACAACATTTTTTGATTTAAAAGATGATTTTGAAAACTTCCCTTTTTGGCATGCTTCACAAAGAGCATCTGAAGTGAACTTCAGATTAGGGAGTCCTCTGACAAGATTAAGTTTATTAATCTGAGATATACGTCTCATATTAATATGGCCTAATCTTCTGTGCCATACACATTGCTCTTCATTAACAGACAAGAGGCATTTAACATTTTGAACTTTAAGTTCTGGAAGGTTTATTTTATAAATGTTGTTTTTCCTCTTACCACTAAATAGGATAGAGCCATCCTTTTGACTAATAGCTTTACAATATTTTTGATTAAAGGTGATATCATAACCATTGTCACTTAATTGACTTATGGACAATAAGTTATGCTTTAACCCTTCAACAAGTAAAACATTAGTAATAGACGGAAGTTTACCATTTCCAATGGTGCCAGATCCAATGATCTTGCCCTTCTGGTTCCCTCCAAACTTCACATCACCTCCAGATCTAAGTTCCAGGCTTTGGAACATAGACTTTTCTCCTGTCATGTGTTGTGAGCATCCAGAGTCCAGGTACCATGATTGGTGTCCTGACCTTGCTGCTAAGAACATCTGCAACATGAATTATTTTATTTTTAGGTACCCAGATCTTCTTGGGTCCTTTGGGGTTAGTTGGTTTGTAGGTTTGTCTAAACTTCTGTTTTTCAACATAATGTTTATTCTGACTTGCCTTGGGTTTAAACACATAAGTATTCTTCTCAGAGCTTGTGTGTTTAATGTCATTTAAGTGACCAAATTTAAATTGAGAATACAGAGGTGTCTTCTTGATGAAAAGTTTGTCAACAGATTTTGGATTACTTCCAGATGAAGATTCATATCCAATACCTCTTCTGTTGTTCCCACTAACACCATAGATCATAGAAGCCATCTTGCTTCTGTCTATGCTCTTAGTAAGGAATCTCTGAAAGCTAGAGTCATATTTTTCTAAAATGTTTTCACATGACTTAGTCTTAGATTCAGATTCTTGTTGAGTTATTTCAAAGTCATTTTTGATTTTCAGATTGCTTTCTTTTTGCTCAACAAGTTCTGTCTTTAGAAGATCAATCTCAGATTCAAGATTTCTTTTCAGCTTCTTGTATTTGAGTTTGATATTGTTATAACTTTTAAGAACTTCTGATAAAACTTTTATAAGTTCTTCTTTAGTAAGTTTAGCCATTACCTCTTCAGCATCATCATCAGATTCAGAATCTGATTCATATCCTGAGGTTCCTTCCTCCTGATCTTCTGTGCTGGCCATCAGTGCAACATTAGCACATTCTTCTTCTGATTCAGAAGATGATTCAGATTCATCCGAGTCATCCCATGTTGCCATCAGAACCTTCTTCTTTTTGTTAAACTTCTTCTTGGGTTTTTCTTTTTGAAGTTTGGGGCAATCATTCTTGTAATGCCCAGGTTCTTTGCACTCATAGCATACAACTTCTTTCTTGCCAGATCTTTTGTGCCCAGAAGATTCCTTTCTATGATCAGATCTTCTGAAGTTGTTGAACTTCTGTCCCTTGTGCTTTCAGAGTCTGTTGATCCTTCTGGACAGCATGGATAATTCATCATCTTCTTCAGAAGAAGATTCTTCAGAGCTTTCTTCAATAACATGCAAAGCTTTAGCAGATTTATTAGATTTTAAAGCAACATATTTACCTTTTTCTTTCTTCTGAGGTTCATCTTCCTCAAGCTCAATTTCATGGCTCCTTAGTGAGCTGATGAGTTCTTCCAAAGAGATCTTGTTCAGATCTTTAGCCATCTTCAAGGCAGTCACCATTGGTCTCCATCTGGTAGGTAGACTTCTGATGACTTTCTTTACGTGATCTGATGTAGAGTATCCCTTATCTAGAACCTTTAGCCCAGCTGTGAGGATCTGAAATCTGGAGAACATGGCTTCAACAGATTCAGAGTCTTCCATCTTGAAGGCCTCATACTTCTGGATCAGAGCCAGAGCCTTTGTCTCCTTGACTTGAGAGTTTCCCTCATGAGTCATTTTTAAGGATTCAAACATATCAAAAGCAGTTTCCCTGTTTGTAATTTTTTCATAGTCAGTATGAGAACTTGCATTCAATAATATTGTTCTGGCCTTGTGATGGTTTCTAAAATCTTTCTTCTGAGCATCTGTCATAGATTTTCTATCTATCTTCTTGCCATTCCCATCTGTGGGATGAACATATCCATCTATGACTAGATCCCATAAATCAGCATCATATCGAAGGAAAAAACTTTCAATTCTGTCTTTCCAGTAATCAAATTTCTCCCCATCAAACATAGGGGGTTTGGTGTAGATTTTGTCCCTTTCTTCATATTTATTATTAACATTGGATATAGTATTATCAGCCATTGTAACAACTAAATATATATCAAAGTATTTCTCTCTGGATCTTTATTGACACTGTTAAGTGGTAGCACACACAGAACCGGAGCTCTGATGCCAACTGAAGGTGAGATAATACTTAGAAGGGGGGTTGAATAAGTATGAAAGATTAAAACTTAGAATTAAAAACACAATTATTTTTATCCTGGTTCGTTGAACTCAACTACTCCAGTCCACCCTTCCTAGAGTGATTTTCCTTTCTCAAACAAGGACTTAATCCACTATTTAATCAAACAGATTACAATAGTAACACCTAAGAACAACTATTCTTAGTCTTCTCAAGAGCTACTGATTCCAACTGAATCCTCTTAAGGAAATCCTTTATAATCAATGTAAATCTAATACAAGAGTAAGAATGCTTCTAAAAAAGCTTTTATCACAACTGTGATATTTCTCTTAAGTTTAAGTACAATGAAATTAATTCTAAGAATGAATAGAAAGTATGAGAGCTTGAATGTTTTAATTTCTTTTCAGCAAAATGTCTAACTGAAGAGTTTGGTGGAGACTTGCTTTTATAGGCAGCTGATCCAAGGGAGCTGCACGTTGAGAAGAGTGTCCCAAAAGGTCTGAGCCTTTTTGTCTTCACATCAAGTGACCTTTCCTAGAAGAAGAAAGCACAAAAAATCCTTTTTGTCTGTGTTCTTGTGTCTAGCATAAATAAGGAAAGAGACGTTTGATTTACTCCAACGGATATAATCTTTGAATATTTCTTCTTCAGTTTTCAGCAAGTTCATCAGAGTCTAATTGAGTCAGAGTCTTCTGATGATGATCAGAGCTTGCTGGATCAGAGTCTTCTGCAGCTGATGTGCTTTCAGCGTGTTAAATATCAGAGCATATTTGGAACAGAACTTCAGTACTGGCAGATTTAGTACTTTCAGAAACTTCTATAGAATCTATGCTTTGAAAAACTCTTCATACAAAATTCTTCTTTGCTTCAGATTCTTCTGGAGCTACTTCTTCAGATCCTTCTGGAGCTTCTGCTTCAGATTCTTCTGGAGCTTCTGCTTTAGATTCTTCTGGAGCTTCTGCTTCAGAATCTTCTGGAGGCTACGCTCAGAATCTTCTGTTGGCAGCAATCAGAATCTTCTAATGAGTGCATCTGGCGCTTCAGAGTCTAATTAATTTCTTGCATTCAATTCATATTTGCTTCTGGAGTATCAATTTCTTTACTATCTACAGTAAAAACTCTCAAGCAAATTTTAGAGTATATAATTCTTAAATACAAAATTTCCTAATAGTTATCATCAAAACATAGAGATATTATTAAGAACCAATCTGTGTTCTAACAGGCTCCAGTCAATGATCAACTAGAAAGAATGAGTAAGAAGGATGATGAATCTTTCAGGGAATATGCTCAGCGATGGAAAGAGTTGGCAGCCCAAGTTCGTCCACCACTTCCAGAGAAAGATTTAACCAAGATGTTTCTAAGAACACTGCCAGACTCTTATTACAATAGGATGGTAGGAGTTGTGCCATTGGATTTCTCCAAAATTGTGGAAGTTGGAGTAAACATTGAGAATGCACTCAAAAGTGGAAGAATTCAAGATAACCTGAATGGCCAAGCTAATGAAGAATTTCCAATTGATGATTCCCTAGAGGAAAGAAGCATTGATGTTAATGCAACTTGGGATTCCTCTCAAGTCCTGTCAGATCCGGTTCCAGTATCTTATCCTCAACATGAAACGCCTGTTCAGCGTAAGCAACGACTACCCCCTAAGAGAAAGTTGAATTCCCAAGATCAACATCAGAATCGACAGGTTCGAAGACGGTTTCAGAATCAGAAGACACCTTTGAGTGTTCCGAAAGAAGAAACTTGTTGGTTTGATCTTATCCCAATGACTTACAGTCAACTTTGGTCCTATTTTGCTAGAAACTCGGTGATGACACCCAGAAAGACTAGAATCATGAAGTCTCATCCACCGTGGTTCAACCCGAGCACTAGCTGTGAATTTCATGATGGAGTGTTGGTGCATTCGATTGAAGAGTGCAAAGTTTTTCAAGAGAAAGTCCAGAAAATGATTGATGATGAAGTGCTGACTTTCAAGGGAGAAAGACCAGTTTTGAATGGAATACCGTTACGCTGATATAAGTGAAAACTCCAGAAAATGCTGAGAAAAGGGTCCATCAGCTGTTTATTGTGTTTTCTTATGTTTACTTTTCATTTCTTTGATTAAAAGCATAATTGGCATGTAGGAACATGTTATTTTGAATAAGTAGTGCAATAAGTGCTTGTCTTGAAGAAATCCATTAGTTTCACTCGTAAAATGTTTTTCACAATTTATAAAGCCAACTTTACCCAATTTTTCTCACTTTGGTGAAAAATTGGAGGGAGGATGACGAAGTAAAACGCAAGGTCTCTTGATGTATGCTTTCGAATAAAACCTACTGATGATGTAAGGCATTGTTTCAAACCTCCTAAACACCAGAGACATAAGGAAGTTAAATCCTTTTTAACCCTTTTTTAACCTCATTTTCAACCTGGGGCAAATTTTCAGTCAGCTTGATTGAACACTTAAAGATTTTCAAGAAATATAATGAACATCTTTCAAAAAATGGGTGGGTACAAACAAGCTTTGACCCCTTCTCCTTTGTTTTACAAATCATAAACTAAACCGATACAACCTTTCAAAGTCCTAATTGAAGTAAGGTTTACTTTGAAAGCATACTCGGTGAGATAACGTTTCCTGACTCCTATTGAGTTACGCTCAATTTTCGTTGGCTTTATAAAAATAAATTTATATACTAACTAGTGATTTCAGTCACCAGTTATTGTGATATCCCTTTTCAAAACTTCAAGACAAACGTGTGTTACATTAACAATTTCGAAATTAACATTTCTGACTTGCTAAGTTTGCTTGATATCTTAGAAAGATTATGGGAAGATATCACTGATTGAAATTTGAAGATTATGTTAACCTGGGGCAAGTTATGTCTAAGTGGTTTATCCTATTCAAATTCAACTTCACCTGAAAAGCTATTTTTGAAGACCCAATTATAACACCGTCGATCAGAGCCAGTTACGTCGAGATTCGGCGAATCTCTCGAAGAGTTTGAAAATAATGGGACGCCATGTTTTCTGTAAAATCCTCTTGGAATGACTTCTTCTTATAACCATTTGACTTGGGGCATCTGAGAAGTGAAGATCATGTTATCCGCTCACAACAACTATTGTTCAAATGGAGACTACCATTACGCAGTTCATCAAGGCTGAATTACCTTGTTCTTACCACATTCTCCATGTCCCCGATAAATTCTATTTTTGATGGTCATGACAATTCTTCGATGAAGCTTTTCGATGCAGAATTCCCAGTGGTCTGCTTAACTTCACTCCCCCCAATGAAGTGGATATTATTGTTAATCCTCAGTGGATCTTCTCCAACTTCACCTTCCCAGTGAAGTGGACGTATCTTACTCCTCAATGGACCTTCTACAATGACGATCTTCTCCAGCTTGAGTCTCTCCAGGGAGACATATATTTATTTTATCCGTGAAGGCTCTCCAATTTATGAGTTAGATCCACTCCTAGTAGATCTTTATTCTCATCTTCAACAAGACAGCTTTGACTCATCCTGATAAGTTCTTCAACGCAAGATCAAGATGTTACATCCCAAATGAAATATCCTTTATTCCCCAAGAGAAGTTTTCAAGACCTGAAGCAGGAGTGTGATCCCGTATTTGGCTCTCCACCTATCCCCAGAGATACTTCTATCTTGGAAGATTGGTCGAATGTTTGCTTCGAGATGTTTATTTCATCTCCATGTTCCTCTGTCCGTTTGTTTCGTCAGCATAAACATACGCATATCATATAGATAGATAACATGGCATATGCATCTTGCATCTTTTCGTTGGTTTTTTCTGTCTCTTTGGTCGTGTTTATCCCCGAGTGGTTGGGCGCGTCTTCTTCTTCCTATTAGAGTTGTCAGCCTTAGGCAGAAAAATCATGATATTTCTGTTTCCCCATGAAGATTGATCCTCGTGGAAGTCGGTTTTTTCAACATATCCCATTGAGTTCATGCCTCATTGGTCAGGTCTTACTTGACAGTTTCTCTTCAGTTGTTTCCTGAATTGAACTTCGGTCTCTGGCAATCACATTGTGGATATCTCCAACTTTTGAATCTGGATCAAGTGTGCATTTATTTTGCACTTGGCTCCCCAAGAAAGGGTCTCTATGAAGATAACTATTGAAGGAGGATATTTCTTCAATGATATTGCAAGACTTTCTCAACAATTCTGTAAGCAATCTCTTTATTTGAGCAACTCGTTTTGACCAAGATCTTATTCAAAACGACAAATGACAGTCTTCTCAAGACAGTTCATCCATCCCTAGTGATTATCAACTTGGTAAATGGAAAACCTTACAGATACTTCTCTTTATTTGAGAATTCACATATTTTGCAACAGCTAGGATACTCCCCAGGAATATATTCCCCAGCGAGTTCATCATGCAAGTTTATTTCCATCAAGCGACATCTCCCTAGAGAAGTCGAGGAAGTTTATTACAATTAGTCTCTCTTTATTTGAGAAGACATACTTTAAATTTCAATCGGCTCACATCTCTCCTGAAGATCCCCGGTGAAGTTTTACAGTCTCAACTACATTTACAAAGTTCTACATCTACAACAAGATACATCAACATTACAAATTACAATCTACAAAATTCTACAACTTACAACACATTATGGCTCACAGCCAAGAAGTTCAACAACACCTACAATCTACGATGATTCTACAATCTACAAAATTTTCAATCCCCTGCGAAGATGCTCTCACGAGTTTTCATCATTTTAGGAAGAAACTGAGACCAACTCATGGCATCCAGACCATGACGCTCGGGGAGGTTTTACATTAAAAGACTGAGACCCGTTCGGGGCAAACAAACCATGAGGCGTGGGGAAGTTATTTCAAGAAACTGAGACCAGCTCATGGCATCCAGACCATGACGCTCGGGGAGGTTTATTCAAACATATTTCATTTCCTGGCTAATCTCGGCAGTAGATTCCAAGAAGACCTCGGCAGTAGGTATTTTTATTTCATTTCCTGGCTAATCTCGGCAGTAGATTCCCAGAAGACCTCGGCAATAGGTATTTTTATTTCATTTCCTGGCTAATCTCGGCAATAGATTCCCAGAAGACCTCGGTAGTAGGTATCCCTTTATTTCCTGGTCAATCTCGGCAATAGATTTCCAGAGGGCTTCGTCAAAAGTATATCTCCATCAGATTTCAACACAGAATCTCGGCAGTAGATTCTCTAAAAAAATTTAACAAGTAGATACTTTGGCAAATGTATTCTCAATTATATCTACATGTCTTGACAGTAGATTTCTCCAGTTGGTAATTACATTTGACCTGTGCAGCAAGATCTTCAAATGTATTTTCTCACAAGTTCTTTGCAAAATACGTTTACAAACACTTTGTGATTGTCAATCTCTCCCCCGTGGAGTCTCGCTTTGTTGAGACTGTTCTTCCCGTGTGTTGTGTCTGGTTTTCTCCTGTGACGTTGTTTCCTCACAGGCCAGTCTGTCTTGCATTTCATATCATTGCATAACATTTGCATTCGGTGGCTTCTTATGGCCAAAAATTCGTGCAATGTTTGTATTTAAGTCCCTCCTATCTCGTCGAGACGAAGATTTCAATATTCATATCTCCGGATAGAAGTAACTTAAATAGGGGCATCTGTTGCACCCTAATTTTTGACCGTAAGATGCCACGTATTTTTGCGCATTTTCTATTGTTATTTGACTTTATTTAATATTTTTGTGACTAACAAGTATGTGCAGGCGCAGTAATCTCAGGTGTAAATTCTCAGTCAATGCTTCAAAACCTAACTGGTTGGCTCTGTTCCAGATTTGGTTATAGGACTTATTGGGTTTTTTTCCTCAATATCTCAAGGGTATATACTTCTAAGGAGAACCAAGATCTCATCAAAAAGGATGCTTAAGACGTTCATGAATCAAGGCGATTATCAGGCCATTCGGATTTCGAATTTTACAAGTGGGATTAAACTCAGTTAATTTGCACGGAGTGGTTTTAAGAATCAATTGTCAAAGGCGTCATTCATGAGGATTTAAATTTTGGACTCTTTTAGTTCAATTTATATCTTCATTTTCAAGATTTGATGGAGTGGTGTAATTGAATTATTTCTTGTTCCAAGAATGGGGAGATAAACTCTACACTAAAGGCATTTGTTTTTACTCAACATCACACCACTATGCTTACAAATTGGGAATAGTCATTGGAGCTCTACGAGTATCACTGTAAGGCTACCTCATTTCAAAGCATAATAAGTTTGTATTTTGTTATGATAACAAACAATCGGTACATAAATGTTTGGGGTTGATACGCAAACTAATACAATACTACAATTCAAGGAGCTGCAGCATATGCAAATACGAGCTGATATTTCGATGGCCAAACATAGCGTGAAACAGCTTCATTAATAATCCATTACGGTTCATCTAATACATATTAGAACATTTACATCAGGCTTCCTTTATAATGATATTGTACGGATTACAAATCGATTGACAGAATTTTAACTGCAACATAACTACTTAATTGAACTACTTCTAAGGTGCTACTTTGAGACACTGCTGACACTACCATGGGAACTTGCAAAGCCTTTTTGAACCTCCTTTTATGGCACGAGAAACCATCGTGTATCTCTACGAACTATCTCGCATTCCAACCTGTCAAAGCAAAACAGCAACAGCAAAATTTCGGTCATTGACTACAGAAGCAGCTTAAGGTGTTCTGGGCAAACCAAATGCAAGAAATTGGCCAAACATATTGCTTTTCAAGATCTAGTTTTCCACTTCAAAATACAAAGAATGAGAATGGATGAAGATGTTCAGATGATTTCAGCAGAAGCTCCAGTCTTATTTGCAAAAGCAGCTGATCTTCCATCTTATTAGGCCCCACCACAGCATCCCGTAGGTTATACCGGGGTGATCATGGGAAATCCAGTTGATCAAGCAACACTATATTCTTGCCTGCAGCTCCCGCCATACCTGCAACAAGGAGTTTTCCCGTCAAAGTGATAACAGAAGAAGGAACGACAGTAATATACAACAGAAGGAGTTTTGATTTAACCTTTTGGCAACAACAGATTACAAGAATAGGATAATAGCCACTGAACATGCGTAAATGTACCATTTGTTGACATGATCGCATCTCATGGAGAAGAGGGTCGGGAAGCAGCCGCCTTGATCCACACCGAACTGTCACGCTTTGAAGAATTAGCTCCTCTTCTTTCCAAAACCTATTGACAGAAAGGAGAAGAATTTATTTCACTATAGAAGAAGCAGAAACTAGAGAGCAAGATCACGATCACAACCCATTTTCTTCGGCAGTTGATGACTCTTTGGTTGACATCCTGAAACGTACAGTAAAACACCAACTTTCATTAGCAAGATTAAAGGATGGTGACACTTCGGTATTTACAGAGGTAGAGGTCATAAAGGTCACAAAAGACATAATCATTTGTTTATCCATGAAGACTCCTACGACATTCATACAGATACAAAACACTTTGTCTTTCATCTACAACAAGTTCTGATTCAGCGTTCAAGTTCCTTTCGGCAGCTATAGCCGTCACCAGCAATCTTGCAGAAGACCAACGCCAGCATGCTCACGTTGCATTGTTGTTGTTCACCCTCCTGAACTGCAGAATAATGTTGAACATTAGAAGCAGAGAAGAAATTAGACATAGTCGAAGTTCTCAATTTGGTAAAGAAGCCCGTGTCGATAACAAATGCTTACCATATCCAATGCCGACACACTATGCTGATAAAAGGTACTTGCCACATCAAGCGTTGGACTGATAAAAAGCACATGCCTCATCAATTTCTGGTACACTATGAAGACAAAATGTGTTTGTCACATCGAAAGACAAAATATTTGGCTAATAAAATACAAATCAGAATCCAGAAGATTGTGCCGTTAACAAGTGCTTACCGCGTAAAACACCTGATCACGACGCTGATAAGACAAAGCCACGTCACCAAAACACTGGCAGCCCACCTGCATTTGTTAACAGAATTGACGTTATGATGTTATGAAATGAGTCTTCAAAGAAGAAACCAAATGATATTATATGAAATAATCTGAGTAGACGGAGAAGCACACTGAGATTAGAGCGAGAAAATGAGTATGTGACAAACCAATGGCCGAAGAATTCCCGCATAATTTAGCATACTAAATCCAGTTGTCGAATAGGTCATAAGTCGTATTGATGGAAAGCCTATATCTCAGCTTTGGCAACCCGAGTTTCACCTCTCTAAGTTCTACAATGTCCTGCATTGGCACACTATCACAATTGATTAAACTTGTAAGCAAATAAGAAACTTTCTACAGGGGAATGTACTATACCAGTTTCCAAACACTGACGCGAAGCTTACAGGGATGAACCATTCCAAGTACAGGATAACAGCCAAGACCAAAACCGAATACATGGTTAATGATTTTCCATAAACCAACACAGACGTATGTTTCCAAATACCATAAAACTTGGTTCCAACAAAATCACATTAAAATTGGAAACTGGTTTACATAAGCAGCAACTGAGTTGGGTCACCTTGCCATCCACTGCGTGACCATTTACAACATACCGCGCTTGATCTCCACCTGCATATCAGAATTTACGGTTACTCTACCTTAGTGCCTTGAGCTTGCTACAAAACGATCACAACCAAAGTTCAGTACGGTTAACATAATTTCAAGAAGAATTGTGGAGTTTATCCACAACAGAAGAAGGCCCCTATACCTTATCAGTTTTTGCCGGTTTCGCCATATAAAGAATCTCTTGTAAGCTTAAAGGCCAAGCAGCTTCCAACCTTCTGTCACTCTATTGAAAACGTATGGACTTCCTGCATAAGTGAACCGAGGAACCCTGCCAGAATCTTCGCCGAAACTGTGGCAACTCGCCCACCGAACCTGCATTTCAACCAAGGGATTTGAGGTTTAGGATGTATTTTTGAACAGTCTCAATATACGGAACTAAAGAAAACGTATTAATTTCTTTATGTACGCAAGCGGCGGCGACTCCGGGCAAGCTTATGTTAAGCTTCATCCCCCTCTCATGGCTACGTTTCCAGTTGTCAGCCGTAAAAGCCAACACCTCCAAGTTACTGCAATTAGATCATTAAAGAAAATCAGGATATCTCAAATGCTCATCGAGAGTCAATAAAACTTTCCGAAATAATATCGACAAGGTCTTAAACCATTTTCCAAAACCATACAATATGCCTCAGACAAATTCAAACAATTTCCAAAACAATTGAGAACACATCAATACGGAAATGGAAGGTTCATTCATTACCTCCCAAATTCATCCAACTTGAGCCCTATAAAAGGAGTCCGCATCTGAATCAAAAAAAGAAGACTCAAATACACAGAAACCCATCGAAAAGATACACAAAGAAACCTGATACGAACATCCTCACAAAATCCCAAACCCTAAAAACATAAAATTCGCACAAAGGGAAACTTATCTCAAACCTCCACCACGAAATCGCAACCCAAATCATCGCCAAAACCACTTCAGATACCGTCGCGAGTTCCATGAAACCCTCGCACCATCGCCGCGAACCCTTCATCCATCTCGAGCCCATCATTATCGCCGAATCTGCAAACAGAAACCACAACATGAAATCGTGAGATTTTATGCGCCAATATTTATCTTCTCAGTCTTTGATTGTTTGATTGTGTAGGGAAACAAGGTGGAAGAAACGAAAGAAAAAGCAGAAGAGGAAGAGGAAGAAAAGAGACGAAATCGAAGAAAGAGGGAGGTGATGGAGAATCAGTGGAAGAAGAGAGTACAAAGGGGGATTAGGGTTTACGATTTCTGTTTGTTTTTCCGTACCATTGTAATCACATACATCACACACACATCAATTATTGTACACCTCACAACACAGCCTCCCTGATCTTCAACGGATCAGATCGGACGGTCTAGATTACAATACCACCGTATACCCTCCTAACCCCACACGCACACAATCACACATATTAGCTTATTAACTATTAATTAACCGTTAATTCACCCCTTAACCAACTCTAATTGGATAATCAACCCTAATTAATTTAATCTTTTCTCTTAACAACCGTTAATACTTGATTACCTCTTAATTAATATATTAATCCTTTTTTTAAACAGTTTTTAATTAACAGTCCATTTATTTAATTGACCTCATTTAACTAATAAACTTTTTCTACTTAAATCAATTTTTTATCTAATAATTCAATTCACCTAATCAACTTAATAACTTTTATTTCATAATAATATAATTTGTTCAAATCTATCTCTTTTAATTTAGAAAAACCATATTTAATAATAAACTTTTCTTAATAACTTGTATTATTCACAAAAAAAAAACTATTAATTTTAAGTAATAACAACTCTTTTATAATTGAAGTTATTTAACAAAAAAAAGAACCTACTTCACAAATTAACTTGTATTTTTATAATTACTACAATTTATTTTATTGAATAATCCCTCATTTAATAAAAAAATCATTTCCATTCAATTTTTTTAATTGACTCATTCATCTAATTCACATAATCTAATTTCGTTCTCTTATAATCTCCTAAAATAAACTTTCACTAAAACGAATTCAACTTTCCCCTTAAAATTAATTCGACTAAAAAAATAAACCAACATCGTAATCAACTCAACATTTCTCTAAGTCAAGCTCCTAATAAAATAACACAACCTTCTGATAAAACCAATCGAGCACGCTTGCATCCCGCTTCCGTTCGCACATTCACATACACAATTCCCACTTACACCTTAGCGCTTTCATGCGTGTGTATGGTTTATTTACCCGCATTTTTTACATCATTGCAATTTATATTATCGCATTGCATTCCGTCCAAAGGAAGAATCTGCGCATGATCCCAACAATCGTGCGTATGCATTCGCATTTGCATCATTATCCCCTTTGATCCTTGATCCCATTTAGGTCGATCTTCTTAAGTTTAGGACCTACCTATAGGAAGGACCTTGTCTTTTTATCTTTACAACATAGACAAAACAATCCACAATACAATCTATCAAAATACATTAGAGAAAGATGTTAATCATCTTAAGTGAGATAGAATCTCCACCCCACAACAATACAATCAACACGTAGGAACTTTGCCTTAAGAGAGATAAAGGCGTACTCGTCAAACAATCCGAGTACTTGAGCCTTTTCCTTAAGACGATGCAAAGACTATTTTCCTACAACCTGTGGCGGTTATATCTCCCCTAAAATGATAAATCATCTCTTCTCCTAAAATCAATCAACCAACTACCCTAAACCCGTAGGAACTTTGACCACAGTCAAAGAACTCCTCATACCCTTTAGGGGAACTACAGATACTCTGATTCCACTCCCGTAAGGATATGTAGGCATAAGATGCGATATCTTATCGAGTATAATTAGAAATAAACCATTAGGTCTTTAACCTTTAAGCAGATAAACTTTAGCAATAAACAAATATAAAACAAGAGGTTCCTGTAGAGTACTACAGAAACTTAGGATGCTAATACCTTCCCTAAGTTTAACCAACCCCCGAACCTAAACTCTCTAAACCTTGCATTTGCATTGCATTGTGGGAATTTCGATATTTATCCCTTCCTTTGGTGAAATCAAAGTTCGGTTGCAAAATGAATTAAAGATTCAAACTAATCAATAGTTTGGTATCCGATTTTCACCGCGATAGAAGCGGAAAGTCATCCTTTGGGCTCGCCCTATTCAAATCACGATAGTCTACGCACATCCTCACCTTGCCGTCTTTCTTTGGTACCGACACTATATTGGCGACCCATGAGGGATAAGTTGTAACAGCAAGGAACCCAGCATCCCACTGTTTTTGAACTTCCTCCTTAATCTTCACAGACATATCTGGTCTGGTTCTTCTGAGTTTCAGCTTAACAGGCGGACATTCTTCTCGCAATGGCAGACGATGAACAACCATGTCAGTATCCAACCCAGGCATATCCTCGTACGACCAAGCAAAGATATCACTGTACTCTTGCAACATCTCAATCAGACTTTGCTTGATGTCGCTTTGCAGCGCAGCCCCTATCCGGATGTTCCTGACAACTCCCTTGGACCCCACGTTGATAATCTCAATCTCTTCCTGATGAGGCAGAATGATTCTTTCTTCCTGTTTCAACAGTAGAGTCAGCTCTTCTGGCAAGTCACTATCCTCAACAATCTCTTCCTCAGCTTGAAATACCGGGTGCTCGAAGTCAAAGTGAGTCATAGGAAGTTTGTGTTTGGTGTCATCGGAAATATGAATCCTGCAAAGGAAATGGTTAAATGCTTCAAATGAGTGCAAACAAAGCTCATAACCACGTTGCCGTTTATTGTTAAAATAAAAACAGGAAAAAACAGGGAACACAAAATTTGCATGAGAAAAACGCCTTTATTCAATGATTAAACAGTGCATACACATAAGCATGTGGCCCTAAAACAAAATCACTGTGCCCCGGGTAGGACACATGGTTATACAATAATCAAGAAAACAAATCATTACTGTTTTGTAGTCACTGGGACAATTTCTCGGATGGACCAGTTGCAAATACTTTGTCCTGGAACGCTAGGCTTGATCCACGCGTCCATGTCGCAATCACTATCTCTGTCTTCAGAGTCGGAAACAGCATTAATCGTCTTAAAGCAGACTCCCTTTGAAGTAATCACCACCGGTCCTTTGAACTTGGGTGCTTTCTATGAAGAAGATGCTGATGTTGGGCGATACCCTAGTCCAAACTTGTCCAGCTTGACAGGAATATCCAGCACTTGACCCCAACCCTTGGTCTCACCAGTCTAAACCAACGTTTGAGCGTCTTTGTACGAAGCCACAGCAACCTCTGGCACTTTGCTGGGAACACTGGACTTGTCTTTGATTTGCAACCCTTCGAAGGCTTGGCAGGGCGTTTCGTGGATTTCTCCATCCACTTCAACGTACTTGAATGATGAGAGATGACTGACCAAGATGTCCTCTTCCCCACAAATAGTAACGATGCCACCACCGGCTTCAAACTTAAGCTTCTGATGCAACATGGACGTCACGGCCCCTGCAGAGTGTATCCATGGACGCCCAAGTAAACAGCTATAAGCTGGATGAATATCCTTGATATAAAACTCAGTGTCAAATATTTCCGGCCCGACCTGCAACGACAACGTTATCGATCCAAACACCGACCTTCTCGTTCCATCAAACGCCCTCACAACCAAGTCACTTAGCGTGCAAATAATTCCCCGGATATCTAACTTCATCATAGCCTTCTTAGGCAATACATTCAGAGATGATCCGATATCCACAAGAACATGCGACATTACGCTGAGCAGGGTGCATTCTCTGTTGCTGCGGCTGTTGTTGTCGTTGCTGTTGTTGTAGTTGTTGTTGTTGTTTTTGCTAAGGTATCGGGATAGTAACACTAGCAACTTGCTGTGGCTGATACTGATTCCTACCTCTTCCACGACCTCGACCACCATATACCGCACTAGCGTCGCCTTGTCTCTTTCCACCAAAGGCTTTCCTTGCACCTCCAGCTGAGATGGATTCACCTGCCTGAATCTTCCCAATCTTAATTCCGTTTTCAATCAGTTCTCCCATGAGAATCATGTTGGAGAAACTACCCATCGAGACATTGAGCAACTTGCCGTAATACATTCCAGAGAATGTTCCAATAAACATATCAATCAACTCTCTTTCAACCAAAGGGGGGTGAACCCTAGCCGCAATATCACGCCAACAATGCGCGTACTCCTTGAAGCTCTCACCATTTTTCTGAGACAAACTCTGCAGCTGGACCCTGTTTGGCGCCAAGTCACTATTATATTGGTAATGTTTAACAAAAGCATCAGCCAATTCTTTCTAGCTTCTAATTTGGATGGGCTCCAGTCCCATGTACCATTCCAACGATGGTCCTGATAAACTGTCTTGAAAGAAATGCATAAGCATCTTCTCATCGTCAGAGTATGCAGACATTCTTCTGTAATAAGAACGTACATGAACTCTAGGGCATGTATCCCCCTTATACTTGTCAAATGTTGGAGCTTTGAATTTCAAAGGCACCCTCAGCCCAGGCACTAGTCCCATAGTAGTCATATCTAACCCAGCAGAGTTCTGATTGGCTATCCCTTTGATTTGCTCTTCCAACATTTTGGACCTCCTATCATTATTATTAGGCCTTTCAAATCCCACGCCTTGTCCGGAGAAAGCGTCTTCCTGGCGATCCTCGCCCCAGTTCAGATTCTCAGTGCCATATCCCTCGTAACAAGCGTTACGACCATATCCCTGTTGATTGAAAATAGGATCCCGTCCTCTGTTACCGAATCCTTGATTGACCCCACCTAGTGTATAACCGGTGTTGAAAGGCACCATCCCAGTACCGTTGTTGTTCATGTTACCAAAGCCAGTATCACCGTATCCATACCCTTGATTGTTGTTACCATAGCCATCGTAGCCAAAGCCTTGATTGTTGAAACCAAAATTCCCATCATGATTACCAATTCCAAACCCTTGGTTATTGTTACCATAGCCAGTGTTGTCACCGAACCCTTGATTAGCATCTCCAGCATTGCCAGTATCATTAACAACATTCCCATCACCATTTCCAGCGTTTCCAGTACCAGTGTTACCAATACCAATGTTACCATCACCAGTGTTACCATTACCAACACCAATGCCAGTATTTCTATTGCCATTGCCATCGCCGGCACCAACTCCACCACTTGTGGGAACGACCACTGTAGGTATCCCATCCTCCCTGCGAAGAGTTCCAACAGAGTGATAATCAATATTTCCATTCGTCTGCACCAGCAGCGGTTGCACCAGAGTCTGGAGATTCTCCTGGCCCTTGACCACAGTTTCCATTACTTGCATGAAAAGTGCCAACTTCTCACGAATTTCCTGCATCTCAACTTGAACTTGATCCATGATTCTCTTGCAGTTGTTCCTGGAAGAATAACGATGCGTTCTCTGGTTGTCAATCCTGAAACCTGTGAGATGCAGGAAATAAGATACAGATTCAAAAAACCGGTCATGCAATATGATTATGCAGATGCAAATGTATAAGTATGATACATGTTATATTCCCCCCCGATTCTAGTTTCAGAGAGAAGGCCATCACGACAATGGAGTACCAATCAAGCAAGCAAGGAATCAGAAAATCCTCATACATAAACAAATGCCAAGAGGCAAAGTAAAAGAATACAATTGAATACAACTGAAAAGACCTCGGCCAACAAGTCTGGCGATGGTCAAAATACAAGTACAAATAACAAAAGAAAAGCAAAGATAAATTAGGCCAAATGGCGCGCTCTGACATCTTCCAATATCCTCAACGTCTCCGAATGACCTAGTCTGGAGATTAGCTCCTGTATCAGTAATGCATGTCGCCCAACAGTGGATCTCAGCTTTTTGGCGTCGTCCTTGCAGGTTCCTTCGCCAAAACACTCGTCGAGTCTGCATCTCTTGAAGCCAGCCTTCAATTCACAACCTCTCAGCTCCTTGACAAGGTCACTCAATCTAAGCTCAACAACGCTCCTAAGTGATGTCTCTTCAGCAATCTTTGCATCCTGGGCTCTAATCTGCACCTCTAGCGTGGCAATCTGCAGCTTCAGCTCATCTTCACGCTCCTTCCGCTTGGTTAGCGTGGTATTCCACAATGTTTCCCACTTTCCGAGTCGGGAATAAGCTTTGTTTAAGAGTTCCTTCTTGGAAGCAAGCACCTTGCTAACACCGTTCAAGGCTACTCCCACTTTTTCCCTCTTGTTGGTCTCTTCAGTCAAATCTGAACCCAACCTATTAATCAACTCAGTCTGTTCCTTCACAGTGAAGGTAGCTTCATTCTTCTCATGACGCAACTGGAAGATCTCTTTCTCTAACTCATCATTGGCTTTCTTCAATTCTTCATTTTCAGCCAATAATTTGTTATACTTCTCAATCTCTACCGAAGTAGGTACCTCAATCAATGGAAGATACAAAGGTTCCACAGCAGGATATGACATCAAAGAAATACTAGCTCTCTCGTGGATCCAAGCCAAATAAGGATCATAAGCTTTGCTATTGCTCTTACCAAGCAAAGCTTTCCCTCTCTTATGGATGTTAGCCCATGCATGTCTCAACCTGATCAAAACAGCCTCGTTTAATAAGCCCGTGAGATACAGAGATTCCTGTATCTCAACCTCAATAGGAGCATCTCTCAAGGCATAACCAAACTGTCTCACCAACAGAAAAGGGTTATAGTTGATACAACCTTTTCGTCCAATCAAAGGGACATTCAGAAAGCCACTACAACTATATATAATATCAGTGCCAAGCATACTCCGATCAAACCAAATGATGTTCTCAGCAGACAGCCCCATCAACCGGGAAGACCAATCCAAAGTATCAACAGCATCAACAAAAGGTCCTGTCTTCAGAAGATGCCCCTAGAACCACCTGTACAAGAGAGGAAGACAGCAAGAAACATTCTTGCCACGACGTTTCTCATTCTTATAGTGAATAGAATGATAAACATCGCCCAAGAGAGTAGGAACTGGATTCTTCGAGGCAAGAATTAAGAAGGCATCCGAGTCAACAAAATCTGGCACATTGGGAAACAAGACAATCCTATAGATGTAGACAGCTAGAATGGCACTGAAGGCAACCCAACATCCACTCTTCGCTCACTGTGTAGCCTTCTCAACCAGGACAGACAGGTGAAAACCATAAGCTCCGTTCAGCTTGACCAAACCTCCAGGGAACTCAGAAGCGTCTAAACTGACAATCTCAGCAAGTGTAGCCATCTCAGGATCAACATCAACATGTATAAAGGGCATCTGGTCTAACACAGGAACTCCCAACATAGCAGGATACTCCTCCAAGGTGGGTGCCAGAATATAATCGGGGAACAGGAAGCATCTCAGCTGAGGCTCATAAAACTGCATCAAAGTATACACCCCAGTCGTCTCAAATGCTGAAGGTCTGTACAACAAAATAAGCAATCTCCCATAAGATACTCTGAACTCAGCTCTCACTCTCTCATCTGCTAGAGCAACTAATCCCAACAAGGAACTGATATCTGGCGAGTGCAACCGATAAGCAACTGTCCTCTTCATGGACTCCATATCTGGCCAGAAAATACACTAGAATTAGAGGGGAATGATCACACCTGCAACATAAATACACGTTAATGAAATGCAAACATGAAAATGCACATGCATATGCAAACAGGAGATCAAGTGCAATGCTGATGAACTGTGTTGCTCTGTACTGAAGCCTGAGAACCATCAAATCTTCGCCTCAAACCAAACCAACCACTTAATAGAACCCTGTAACCACATCTCACTGACAGAGATAAACCAGGTACTCTGAGGTCAAAGGTTTCCTGCAAACAGACCTACCTACCCCTCACAGGTATGTACTTAACCTGAGGAGCTCCCACAACTCTCAAGTTAGGAGGCACACAACCTTGGTTTCAACCACTCACTATGAGAATCCTTTAACTTCTCTGACAAGGATATCAACCCTTGAACACTTGAATAACCTTCTTAGCTAGCTTCATAGTCTTGTGTAGCCCTTGATTGGTAATCATACCTCTTGATCTCCTGCAGACATATCAATGAAATGCAAATGATAATGCTAATGTGAATGAAATGAAACACAAGCTAGGTAAAGAAATGTTGGGCAAATTTTGGGATGCAACAGCTGCCCCTATTCAAACGGCTTGGACCTGACTGGGTGAGAAGCGAACGACTCTCAAACAATCAAGGTAAAAGACGGTTGAATACCAACAAACCCGGAAATTTGCCAACTGCACAAGTACACGGTACTCTGATGGGGACAAATCTTCAGAAATTGGAATGATAGCTGCATGGCAACTAGCTGGAGAAGACTGATCTGAACCTCCGTCAGGATGATTCTCTGATTTATCTGATATCATTGCGTCCTCGAATCATCAAGAGATCACTGGTTACACGGTAACTGGTGATTTGCCGACCGTACGGGTAAACGATACTTTGATTGGTAGGAACATCTTCAAAACTGAGCATGCCAGTTGCGCGGCAACTTGCTGGGGAATTGGTCACACGGTAACCGGTGATACACGGTCGACCATGCCGTCAGGCATCAAGGTTCCTCGGGACTCATCGGGTCAACAATCAAGTTAATCTTGCCATCGGGCACTCAAAGAAGTTTTTGGGCTTCAGCGGAACTTCGTCAGCAAGTCGGGAATAGACTTCTCGGTCAATCATGAACCAATTGGGGATATCCGAACTTCTGCCATCAGGCACTCCGCATCAGCGGAGAGAACTGCTTCGTTAATACGGTTGGACTTCAATCATCAAGTCTTCAAAGGAAGTTTCAACTTCGTTGTTCAGAAACCTGCTGGGGATGACACATTTCTGCTGGGGATTCTGGAGAACTATCAAGTAACCCTGCTTCGGGGATCCAGAAATCATTCTGGATGAATCATCTCTGCTGAGGACTTCAAGAATCATCTTGGACACATAATTCCGTCGGGGACTTCAAGAATCATCCTGAACCAATAGCTCTACTGGAGATTTCAGGAATCATCCTGAGCAAACACTCTGCCGGGGATTTCAAGCATCAACTTGAGCGACCCTCTCTGGCGAATTCACAGGGGATTTTAAGAATCATCTTAAACAAACACCTTCGCTGGAGAATTCAGGAATCATCTTGGGAAAACGACTTTGCTGGGGGAATTCAAGAATCATCTTGAGCCACTTAATTCTTCCGAGACTTCAGGAATCATCCTGAGCAAATACCCTGTCAGGGAACACCTACAAAACAAGAACGGTAACGACCTAGCTCATGTTTCATATGCATATGTTCGACAATGGCGCAATGCTCCACACGGTGGAAATGCTACGCGTTTAGGGTAGATGTTATGCAATCATGCAAAATGCTACGACCCCATCAGCAAAATAAATGCTGAAGGGAGAGTCTTCCTGTCAAGGAGAAAGGACCACTCTGGTAGGGAGGAGGAATCATCCTGCCGAGGAGAATAACTCACACCAATCTCAATTGGACTCCGCTTGGGGGAAATGATCTTCAGTCGACTGCTGCAGGGGAACAAAGCTCTACGAGAACCTGGATCCACTTAACTGGGCATACGCACCACAACTGCTGAGGAAAACGATGTCAATCGCAGAAATAAACTGCGCGGCCTTCGCGACTAATCTTTCCTGGAGATAACGACTCCGGTGGGGAAATACAGCATCAGCTATTCAACACTCTACTGGGGAAAACCAATCATGGCCTGAACGGCTTTCTAAGGACTCGGTTCTCTTGGGGAACTGCAAACTCGGCTGGGGAAGAAGGATTCATCCTGCTTGGGGGAGAGTACGACTCTGTGGGGAATTTCAATTCCGATGGAGACTTCAGTCTGAACTATCAATTGCTATACACTTCCGTATATGACTCAGCTGGGGAGATGACGTTCCTTCAGGATGCATCTGATTGGGGAGAGAATCTTCTCTGCTTGGGGAAACATATCAATGCTTACGATCTCATGTTCAAACTCCACGGGGAGACGCTGCTGAACTTGCTGGAGAAGGAGGAATCATCCGGCTTGGGGCGCATACGGCGTACTGCCTGGTATATGCTACACCTGTAACAACACAAACAAATAGACGAGATACCCTTCTCAAAGGGACCTATCAAGGTTATCATCTTGTGACAATGTTCAAGTAATTCATTGTTTCAACAATCAGTGGCCTAGGCCGGTAAGTTTATGTATGCGCATTTTATCAAAAACATCGGCGTTCTTTTTCGCAAACAAAACAGATAAATGCTAAACAGACAAACAGAATTGCTGAATAGTATACATTTTATTGATAACGAACCCCTGAATGGGTAAAAATGTTTTACAACAGATGCAAGCTCCTGGAATGAGGAAGCCGCGCAAATATAAAACATAAACATACATCAGTATATACACATGTTGGCAATGAGGCGTAGACGAACACCATGAGTTGATCCCTCTATGACCCACTCGACTTCGATACCTCTCCGACGCCTCAGCTTCAGAAGAGATTGATTCAGATAAACGGCCCTCAGGTCTTCCAAACCACTAAACAAATACGGTCCACACGCAGAACGCAGTCATTTGCTTTTTCAAATCCCTAACTTTTGCCTGAATCGCCCTTCCGGGTTTTCGATTCACCGGGATACCCTTTTTTGCCAAAGCCGCCCGTCCGGGTTTTCGACTTTGCGGGTGTACATTTTATTTTATATCCCTAATTTTTGCCCGAACCTTTTTCCTTTTTTATGGTTCGCCGGGATGCCTCATTTTTTCCTGGATATTCTTTTTCTTTCCAGCGGGTCATTTTTTAAGCAAAGTATTTTTTAACTGCGTCCGCGTTCACCGGGGATGCAAAATCTTCACCATCCATCGTGGATAACAACAAGGCTCCTCCCGAGAAGACCTTGCTGACGACGTACAGACCTTCATAATTGGGAGTCCACTTGCCCCGGTGATCGGAGTGTGGCGGAAGAATCTTCTTCAGGACGAGATCACCCGTCTGAAAGCCTCTAGGACGCACCTTCTTATCATAAGCTTTCTTCATTCGGCTTTGGTATAAACGACCATGTGCAATTGATGCTAACCTCTTCTCGTCCATCAGGCTGAGTTGGTTTAGTCGGTTCTTAATCCATTCTGCCTCGTCGAGTTTCACATCAACCAAAACTCGCAAAGAAGGAATCTCAACTTCTAACGGTAGGACAGCTTTCATAACATACACTAAGGAGAAAGGAGTTGCCCCGGTTGATGTACGTATCGTGGTACGATAACCGTGCAGTGCAAATGGAAACATCTCGTGCCAATCCTTGTAGGTCACAACCATCTTTTGTACAATCTTCTTGATGTTCTTATTGGCCGCTTCAACGACGCCATTCATCTTCGGCCGATAAGGAGATGAGTTGTGGTGTTCAATCTTGAAACTCTGGCACAGCTCCTTCATCATCTTGTTATTCAGATTCGAACCATTATCAGTAATGATTCGCTCGGGAATTCCGTATCGACAGATGATGTCCCTCTTTATGAATTTAGCCACTACCTGCTTGGTCACCTTAGCGTATGAGGCTGCCTCCACCCACTTGGTGAAGTAGTCGATGGCTACTAGAATGAAGCGATGACCGTTAGATGCAGTGGGCTCGATCTTGCCTATCATGTCGATGCCCACATGGAGAACGGCCACGGGGAGGACATGACATTTAACGGGCACGGCGACACATGAATCTTATCAGCATAAATCTGGCATTTATGACATCTCTTCGCGAATTTAAAGCAATCCGATTCCATCGTCAGCCAGTAGTAGCCTGCTCTCAGGATCTTCCTTGTCATAGTATGCCCGCCGGCGTGCGTACCAAATGTGCCTTCATGGACTTCTTCCATGAGCATACTCGCTTCTTTCTCATCTACACATCTGAGTAGCACGAGATCGTGGTTTCTTTTATACAAAACTCCATCAGGATTGAGATAAAAATTTCCAGACAGCCTCCTCAGAGTCTTCTTATCCTAGGTTGACGCTCCCGCAGGATACTCCTTAGTCATAAGGAAAGTCTGGATATCATGAAACCATGGTTTGCCATCAGAGGCTTCCTCGATCGCAAAGACGAATGCAGGTCTATCAAGACGAGAAATGACAATTCTTGGAGCTTCATTCCAAAAATTGACTTTATACATCGAAGCCAACGTGGCTAGGGCATCAGCCATCTGGTTTTCAGCTCTGGGTACATGATGGAGTTCCACTCGATCAAAGAACGGAAGTAGCCTTCTGGCATAATTCATGTACGACACCAAATTCGATTGACGAGTCTCCCACTCCCCTTTAATCTGGTTAATCACAAGCGCCGAGTCACCATACACATCTAGGTTTTTGATTCTCAAATCAATTGCTTCTTCTAGCCCCATGATGCATGCTTCGTACTCTGCTTCGTTATTGGTGACTGGAAACGTCAGTCTCGCAGTAAACGGGATGTGGGATCCGTGGGGAGTCGTGATGATCGCCCCGATGCCACTTCCGTAAGAATTAACCGCCCCGTCAAATATCAATTTCCATTGGGATTTCCTGTCTGGCCCCTCGTCGGGAAACGGCTCATTGCAATCTTTCGCTTTGAGAAACATGATATCCTCATCAGGGAATTCAAATTTCATCGGCTGGTAATCTTCGATCGGCTGCTCGGCAAGGTATTCAGACAATACGCTTCCCTTGATGGCCTTCTGGGAAACGTACTGAATGTCATATTCCGTCAACACCATTTGCCATCTAGCAATCCTGCCCGAAAGCGATTGCTTCTTGAAGACGTACTTGATCGGATCCATCTTCAAAATTAGCATCGTTGTGTGATTGAGCATGTACTGTCGTAAACGTTTGGCAGCCCAGGCTAGTGCGCAACACGTCTTCTCCAGCATCGAGTAACGAGATTCACATTTTGTGAACTTTGTACTCAAGTAATAGATGGCATGCTCCTTTCTGCCCGTCTCGTCATGCTGACCGAGAACACACCCCATACTACCCTCAAGAACTGTCAAGTACATGATTAAAGGTCGTCCGGCCACTGGGGGTATCAAGATCGGAGGTTCCTGTAGATACTGTTTTATCTTATCAAATGCCTTATGGCAATCCTCATTCCAGATAATCGCCTGATCTTTCTTTAGCAGTTTGAACATCGGTTCACACGTGGCCGTGAGATAAACCTTGCAATGTAGTTTATTCTGCCCAGGAAACCACAAACTTCTTTTTCTGTTTTTGGCGCTGGCATTTCTTGTATTGCTTTTATTTTTGCAGGATCAACCTCGATGCCTCTTTCACTCACGATAAATCCTAGTAGCTTTCCGGACCGTACTCCGAAAGTACACTTGTTAGGATTCAGCCTCAACCTGAACTTCCTAAGCCTCTCAAAAAGCTTCAGCAAATTGACCAGATGTCCCTCCTCCGTTTGGGACTTCACAATCATGTCATCAACATAGACTTCAATCTCATGATGAATCATGTCATGAAACAAAGTAACCATTGCTCGTTGGTAAGTGGCCCCTGCGTTCTTTAGACCGAAAGGCATTACCTTGTAGCAAAATGTTCCCTAGGGTGTAATAAACGTAGTTTTCTCCATGTCCTCTGGCGCCATCTTGATCTGATTGTAACCGGAGAAGCCATCCATGAACGAAAATACGGAGAACTGAGTTGTATTGTCGACCAACACATCAATATGAGGGAGCGGGAAATCATCTTTAGGGCTCGCCCTATTCAAATCCCGACAATCGACGCACATTCGCACCTTACCGTCCTTCTTTGGTACAGGCACTATGTTGGCGACCCACGGAGGGTAAATAGTGACCACTAAAAAGCCAGCATCAAGCTGCTTTTGCACTTCTTCTTTAATCTTAACGGCCATGTCTGGTCGCGTCCTTCTAAGCTTCTGCTTAACGGGAGGACAATCTTCTCGCAGCGGCAAGTGGTGGACCACGATGTCAGTATCAAGTCCGGGCATATCTTCGTATGACCAAGCAAAGACGTCACTATATTCTCTTAGCATCTCGACCAATCTCTGCTTGACATCACTCTGCAATGCAGCCCCTATCCTGATGTTCCTGACAAGTTCTTCAGAACCCAAATTCACTATCTCGATCTCTTCTTCGTGAGGCAGAATAACTTTCTCTTCTTGTTTCTATAAGCGGGCCAACTCTTCGGGAAGGTCTTCGTCTTCATCAATCTCTTCTTCGGCTTGATAGATCGGGCAATCGAAGTCGAAGTGAGTCGTAGAAGGTCCAGAGTCGATGTCATCTACTATGTGGATCCTGCAATAACAAGGGTTAAGCTTAAAACAAGGATATGCAGGTTAGCACAAACCCCATTGCCATTTTATTGTTTTTCAAAACAAATATAAAGCAGGAATAACAGAGATCACAATATTTGAATACGAAGAAAAACACCTTTGGTAAAATGCATGTACATAATCAAACGAGGCCCTGACAATAAAACCACTATGCCCCGGGTAGGACATAGGGTTGTACAATGATTGGAAAAAGTAAATCATTACTCTTTGCCAGCCACTTGGATGATATCCCTGACGGACCAGTTGTTGAGGCTCTCGTCTGGCTTGCTTGGCTATATCCAAGAGTCCAGATCGCAGTCGTTGTCTTCGCCGTCTTCAGACACTGCGTTGACGCTTTCAAATATCACTCCGCCGCTGGTAAACAGGATCGGCCCTTTACCTCGCGACGCACTGCTAGAAGAGGAGGCTTCAGCCGCAGGAGAGTATCCCAACCCAAACTTGTCTTACTTGTTAGGTATCTCTAGAATCCGCCCCCAGCCTGGGGTAGATCCGGCTTGAACAACGGCCCGGGCTTCCTTGAAGGAAGAGAGAGTCATCTCTGGCTTCTCGGTGATTGCAGGAGCTACGCTCTTGACTTTAACCGCTTCGAACGCTTGACACAGGGTTTCGTGGATTTCCCCATCCATCTCAACATATTTGAAGGACAACAAATGGCTCACCATTATGTCTTCCTCGCCACAAACAGTCACGATGCTGCCTCCGACAGCATACTTGAGCTTTTGGTGCAACGTGGAGGTCACGGCGCCAACAGAATGGATCCATGGTCGGCCTAGGAGACAGCTGTAGGCTGGCATGATGTCCATAATGTAGAAGACTGCATCGAAAGTTTCTGGCCCAACTTGGATTGGCAACGTCACCTCCCCAAAAACATGACGTTTGGTTCCATCGAACGCTTTCACAACCAGATCACTGGGTGTGCAAATCAATCCTCGAGTATCTAACTTCATCAATGCTTTCTTCGGAAGAACATTGAGTGACGACCCTGTGTCCACCAACACATGAGACATAATCGTTCCCCTACACTCTATCGAGATGTGCAGGGCACTATTGTGATTCCTCCCCTTCGGCGTCAGCTCCAGGTCAGTAAACCCTAACCCATTTCCATCATTCACGTGGGCTACGACCCCTTCCAACTGGTATCCCGATATTTCCTGCGGTACATATGTGGCATTCAACACCTTCAGCAGCGCATTGCAGTGTGCCTCAGAACACAGCAACAGATTCTGGATGGAAATTTTCGAGGGTGTTTGATGGAGATGATCCACGATCTTGTAGTCACTCTTCTTAATAAATCTCATAAACTCTTCAGCGTCTTTAATGAGTAAGTATTTTTCTACCCCACGAGGGATCTCTTCAACGACTTTACTCTTCCCTTTATCAGTTGCATCAGCTCTGTCCGCTTTGTCTGCCACGACCTCAGGTGGTGCAAACACTCTTCCGCTGCGAGTGATTCCTCTAACGCCCACTAGGTTCTCCACAGACGACCCAGATGGTTCCAGTTCCAACTTCTGTCCATTGCAGTAGACGTCTGCCCCATAGTGCCACGGGACAGCGTTGGTGCTTTTGAAAGGTATCGACCCAGCTTTGGTGATGGTAATTGTGGGCGGTCTGGGTGCAGAAATAGTTATCGTCCGACGAGGGATGGTGATGGTGGCAACCTCATCACCTTGCTTCAGCATTACGTCTCCCGATCCGCTTTCGGCCCTTCGGCTAAATTGCAGGATTCCCTCGGTCATTAGACTTTGAATCCCCTCTGTCAACTGCTCACATCCATCAGGACTTGTCGCACATCCCATACACAGCTCTCCACAACCTGGAAAGAAGCCTATTTTCATCAGCTTAGCTTTAACGAAGCTAAGAGGTGTCTTCAGATCTCTAACATCAGTCAACACATCCAAACTCTCGTCCTCAATAATGGCATTTACTCCACCTCCCCTATGATTCAGCATAGGGTTCTTCGTGACATTTGGCACATTATCTGAGAAATTGATGATCTTAGCGTCCACCATGTCCTGCACCTTATGCTTGAAGGCTTTGCAATTTTCTATTGTGTGGCCTGGTGCCCCTGAGTGAAACTCACTTGTTGCATTCGTGTCATAACTTGGCGGAGGTGCCCCTGTCAAGGGAGCCAAGGTTCTCTTCTGGATCAGCTGTAACTGAAGCAAAGTCTGTAATAGTTGAGCATAGGACATGGGCGGTGTCTCGAGGTGACGGCTCGACAGAGGTGCCTGGTTCTGATACTTTCTGTACCCTTGTTGATTCGGCTGCTGCTGCTGTTGTTGTTGTGGCTGGGGTTGTTGGACAGCGGGAATAGTTATACTGGCCACCTGCTGGTGAGGGCCTTTGCCTTTCCTTCGAGCGTTGGACACGGCGCTCGTCTCTCCTTCCCTTCTTTTTCCACCATAAGGTTTCTTTCATCCTCCCGTTGAGGACAGATCACCTTGAATTTTCCCCAGTTTGATCCCGTTTTCAACGTGCTCACCCGTGATAATGAGATCGGAGAAGCTTCCGGACATACTGCTGACCAATTTCTCATAATAAACCCCTGGGGGGGTGGGGGGTGGCTACAAACATTTCCACAAGCTCGCGTTCAACCATCGGCGGCTGAACCCTGGCTGCCAACTCACGCCACCGCTGGGCGTATTCCTTGAACCTTTCATTGTTCCTTTGTGACAGATTCTGCAGTTGGACCCGGTTTGGAGCCAAGTCACTATTATACTAGTAGTGGTGCACGAATGCTTCAGCAAGTTCCTTCCACGTGCGCATGCTGGTAGGTTCCAGACCCATGTACCATTCGAGGGATGGCCCGGATAGACTGTCCTGAAAGAAGTGCATCAGCAACTTCTCGTCCTCAGAATGAGCGGACATTTTCCGGTAATATGATCTCAGGTGGATGCGGGGGCAAGTGGTGCCCTTGTACTTTTCAAAGTCAGGTACCTTGAACTTGGGAGGCACCTTGAAATCAGCAATCAGTCCCAACATGGACATATCAACGCCCATAGTGTTCAGGTTCTCGATAATCCTCATCTTGTCCTCGAGTGCCTTGAACCTTAGCCGTGCTTCAGCAGTCAGCTCCCCTTCAGCACCTCTCTGCGAGAACACATCGTCCTGACGGTCTTCTAACCATGGCTGAGGCCCATACAGATTCCCAACACCTGTGTTGCCGTTGCCCAGCCCAACATTGACGTTAGCTTCAAAATTCCCATTACCGACGCCAGTCGTATTACCGTTGAGTCCCATGTTAGCTATCACATTGCCGTTGGCACTGCCGTTTCCCCCGGTCACGGGGACGCCATTCTGAGGAGTTTCAAATGGTGGAGGGGTTGGCACAGTCCCACCATGGAGTATACCATTACTGTCGACCCTTGAAATCAGAGGCTGAACCAAGGTTCTGAGCTGATCCTGGCCATTGGCGACCGCTTGCATGAGCTCCATGAAGCGGTCCATCCTTTCTCGGAGTTCCTGAACGTCAGTTTTCATTTGCTCCATAATTCTGGCTTGATTTGCTCTGGTCGGATAGCGGTGGATAGGTCTTTGATCAATCCTGGAACAATCTGAAACAACCTGAATACACAAAAGGGTTAGAAAACGACAAAGTGCTCGTTATGCAAATGCTTCATGCAAATGCAAACGTGTGTCTGTGTGTTAGGGAGATTTCCCCCGATCCTAGTGCCTGAGTGCCAGTGCTGATAATAAGAAGTCCGAGTCCAGTCATGGAAATAACATCTCATATATAAAGAAAGCCCATCAAGGCAGTATACAACGTCACTGAGTACAAGCTGAATCAATAGCATGACCTCAATCAACAAGCCTGGTGATGGTCAGCATACAACAATGATCAACACAAAAGGATTACAAATAGTCAAGCACGACCACAGGCGCGAAACTTTTCTAACAACCCCTTCGTTTCTGGATGATCAGGCCGAGTAAGCAACCCTTCGACGAGTAACTCTCTTTGCATAATGGTGTATTGAAGACCTTCAACCGAATCTTCCCATGCTCCTTCGCCGAAACAATCTTCTAACTTCTGCTTCTTGGATTCAAACGTCTGCTTGCGCTCCTTCAGGTTAGCAAGAGCTTTGTTGAGCTGTCCTTCAGCGGCATATCTGCGAGCGGTTTCTTCATCAAACCTCTTCTCACTAGCTTTCACCTGGGCTTTCAGCTTGGAGATCTGTTGCTTCAGCTTATCCTCCCGTTCTTTCCTGTTGGCTAGGGTGGCCTTCCAATGCTGATTGAACTTGGATATTCTCCGATACGCTTCATCCAAGTGCTGCTTCTTAGTAGCTAGTACATCATTGACAGCTTTGAAGTCCCGACCCAAACGCTCACGCTCAACCATCTGCTTAGTCAAATCTGTCCCTAACTGGTTCACCAGCTCGGTTTGCCTCTTGAGTGACCGAACGGCTTCGCTTCTCTCGCTTCTGAGTTGAGCCAATTATTTCTCCAGTTCTACATTTGCCTTTTTCAGCTCATCTCTATCTGCTAACACCTGATTGTGCTGCTGAATAAGCACGGTGGTAGGTACTTCAATCGCTGGAGGACTTTCTGGCTTGGCAGGAGGAAAAGGAATCCCTATAGCATCTGCTCTGGCTCTGATCCAAGTCACATAGGGAACGTAGGCCTGGCTATTACTCTTTCCCAGCAATGGTTTTCCCCGCTTACTGATACCATTCCAAGCGCGCTGAAGCTTAGATAACATATCCCCCCCCTAGAAGACCAGTGAGGTACAGAGATTCCTGCACCTCTCCATCCTTCGGCAGAGCTCTCAAAGCATAAGCAAACTGTCGGACCAGCAGAGATGGATTATAATTGATACAACCCTTTCTGCCTATCAAATGCACGTTCGGAAACCCGCTGCAGCTGAAGATAATCTCAGTACCCAACCTATCTTTATCAAACCAGTCAATATCCTCCGCTGACAGACTCATCAAACGCTCAGGCCACTCAGCTGTGGCTGCAGACGAAGCAAAGGGACCCTTCTTGGGCAGATGACTATCAAGCCATCTATAGAGCAGGGGTACACAACATGAGACATTCTTACCCCTTCTGTTCTCTCTTTTGTAGTGGATGGAATGGTAGACATCTCCTATCTAGGTAGGGACTGGATTCCCTGATGTGAAGATGTGAAATGCGTCGAAGTCTACGAAGTCGGGCATATTGGGGAACATAATGATGCCATATATGCACAGAGCGAGGATGGCATTGAACACGACCCAACATCCGTCTTTGGCGCACTGCTGAGCCTTTCCCACTAAGAACTGCAAGGAGAAACCGGGAACCTTGTTCCAACTAGACAAAACAAACTTGGAGGCATCCAGATGAAGTGAGGGAGCTAGACTAGCCAGATTAGGCTCAACATCCATATGAACAAAGGGCATCTGACTCTTGATAGGCACACCTAACAAATCAACATACTCCTCTAGTGTGGGTGCGAGAACGAAGTCCTGGAAAGTAAAGCATCTCAATGGAGGATTGTAGAACTGCAGCAGGGCGTGCAACCCATTCAACTCAAACACAGAGGGTTTACGAACCAGACTGAGCAGTTTACCGTACGACTTTCTGAATTCATCTTTCACAGAATCATCTGCTAAAGCAATCAAACCAGTCAGCTAAACAACATCAGGAGTGGGGAGTTTGTAAGCCACGGTCTTCCTCAGAGAACCCATAATAGCATAATAGAAGGCAAGAAATCCTGAATCGGGGGAAACGGTACCTGCAACACAGACACACGTTAATGAAATGCAAATGAGTATGCAAAACAATGCAAAATGCAATCATGCAGCAGGAGATCAAGACGACTGTGCTGTTGAAGGTTCTGTATCAACAAAGCCACAACACTGCTCTGTCAAGAACAACCACTATCTCTGATAAGAAGAAAACCCTGGTATCGGACCACAAATCTGCTCTGTCAAGAACAAACACACATCTGATAATAAGGACCTCTGATACAGGACCATAAATATGCTCTGTCAAGAACAAACATCTGATAATAAGGACCTCTGATGCAGGACCAAAACTCTGCTATGTCAAGAACAATCATAAGGACCTCTGATACAGGACCATAACTCTGCTCTGTCAAGAACACATACACATCTCTGAAGATAAGGACCTCTGATACAGGACCATAAATATGCTCTGTCAAGAACAAACATACATCTGATAATGAGATCCTCTGATCCCAACCATATACCTGCTCTGTCAAGAACAACATATACATCTGATGATGAGAACCTCTGGTACCAACAAAACTGATTCACTATCAAGAAAACCAGGTAGTCTGAAGGTTAAGGTCTCCTGCAATAAACCCAACCCTGCTCACAGGTATGGACCTATACTGACACAAGTTCGGCATCCTATGCGGTCATCAGCGTCACAGACATTCAAGAGGGGTGATACGACACCCAGAAGGTGTGGCATCACCAGCTCATGAAGCGACCTCACTCGGCTGAATTCCAAATGATCGGTCCCCAGAGTCGACAATCCTCCAAACCAACAACCCCCTCAACCCAAAGGGTTGAAAAAGAAGTCAATCGGGAGAACCTCGTCTGAGCGTGGATTTCATGAGACACTAGTGCCTGCAAAGCAAGCACGCGCCCACTAATTTCCACAACTAATGCTAGGTACACTCAAGCCTGGGTCTGGCTTATCACTCATCAGAATGCCCCTCCGACAACAACATAGATAATCATATCATACTGAAAATAAAATGCGGGAAGTAAAATGCGATAAATAAACACAACCCAACAAGTAATCATACAAGCGCTAGGATTGACTCTCACGGGGGATGTTGGATCCCCAAAATGACTCGCATACGGGATGTTGGATCCCTAGGAAACTATCAAGTCCCCAGCAGAGTCGCCAGTTGTCGCTTCCGCGAAAATAAGGTGCCGGCAAAACAGAAGAGTCGCCACCTTTAGTTATTTATCCCTCGGAGCGGGAAAGGAAACAATCGGAAAAACCTGACGAAAAGCTATAAGACAAGGTCATCACAACCATTGTCTGGGTTCGGGAGTCGGTTACGCAAGGGGAAGGTATTAGCACCCCTCACGTCCATCGTACTCGATGGGATCCACGCTTGTTGTGTTTATCTGACGAGTTGGTTTTATCTATCTACCTATCAAGGCTGGTCTGAAAACAAAAGAAAATGACTCGGCAAAGCGTCGCACTTTGTGCCTACGTATTCTCATCAGAGAATGAGAAATCAGAGTCTACGTAGTTCGCCTAACTACGGGTAAACGGGGAAGGTGGCTCGCCAATACATCAGTATTGTGCCTACGTACTCTCAACAGGTATGAGAGATCAGAGCTTACGTAGTTCGGGATAATACGGATTACGGGTGTTCAGATTCATCTGTTTTATCGAGTAGGGTTAACAAACAGTTCCAGCAGTTGGATGTACGCAACTCGACCCTTGGAGACTTAGGCGTTACCGTTTGCAGTGGAACGGGGAGTTAACGACACTCTTTTCTTCAGAAAATCTTCCTTTGAATTACGGGTCCACGGGGCAAAAAGGTTTGAAGTTTATTTTCTGTCTTTTACGAAAGAACTATTTTTTAATGGGTGTTTGCAACTAATATCTCACTAAAGACTATGACCTGAGAGTGAATGCGTCGCATGTCACCCAAAGGGTGCCATACTAAACATCGAAGCAGTCGAAAAGAAACTCTCCGACAACCCTTTCTCAGATAGCTTAAGGCTCGTAACGTACGACATCAGTTAACCTTTATTACTGTATTTTGATTTGTTTTGAGATGAGAAGAGAGAACAGGCTCAACTAGGGGGAAGACTATCAAGTCCTACTGTTGTCATGCCAAGGATTCATCCTATAGTTGAAGTTTGAAACAGGGATCTCCTAGAAGTTATCATGCATAGGTTTCAACCTAAAGTTCTAATCATCACTTCCTTATCAAAGGAAGTAAGATTCCTAGGGGATCATGTCAATGATAAACAGAAACAGATAAAGCATCAGCTTAAACAGTAAACGGTAAACGACTGTAAAATGCATGCAATGCAAGTGAGGGAGGAAATGTGTGTGGGGCATCAGCCTCCACAAGCTCATCTCAACCTCAAGCCAGATATGAATAACTGCAAACATAAAGGAAAATAGAATGCCATCAAGCAAATCACAGACCACATAGGTAAGGGAGCTAGGCTCTACCGAATACCCGCAAGCAAAGCCATACAGTAAAAATACAAGCAGAGGGAGCAACTCAACCTCTAGTGCAGTCATGCTCCTAGATTAACACAATCTAAATATGGACTTATTCTAATGCATCAAGCAAGTCAAACAAGGCACAACAATACAGGGAAGAAATTAGATCAACAGCCTCCACAGCTAAGCACTCCTTTGACAGTAGTTCAGTCTTCAGACCTCAACTACCCTTCAAGGCTATCATCTTCAATAGCAAGTATCAACTTGCTTCTCTGAACTCCCAACACCTCCACATAAGTATCAACTTATTCTCTCTTCTCAACTTCAAGCTTCAGCTCTTCAGTAAATTCCACCTTCAGACTTCACTCCTAACTACAAGTATCAACTTGTTCTCTCAGGCTCTCAGTGTATCAACATAAGTATCAACTCATCCTTTATTCCTCAAGCCTCATCTCTTCACTCAATCTCAATTGGATCTTCTTCACAAGTGTCAACTTGTTCTCCTTGGCCTTCAAGCTTCAGCTCTCTCTCCTTTACCAGTATCAACTAGTTCCTCTTCATCTACAAGCTTCAGCTTCTAAGGGTAATCTTCAAATACAAAGAAGTATCAACTTCATCCTTCAATCTTCTTCAAGCAGGGAACTCCATCCTTTAGCAAGGGAGAAAGATTCATCTATCAAGAGCAAAGTTGGGATGATTGGTAGCAGAGTGAAGACCAAAGGTCACCAGTAAGCATCCTATCATCAGAGAAAGGGAACCTCAATGGTTCTACCAACTTGTAAAGAGCCACACATCCTACCAAAGGAGGGATGAGGCCTTTACAAGGGGACCTTACATCATAGGGAAGAATGGAATTGATCAACATATTCCATGTTTATGAAGGAAGAGAACTATCTAGCAGCTCTGCCTACAAAACCCTAATCTTAACACCTAAACAAAACTACACCAAAAGAAGGGAAGATCCTCACATCCAAGCTTCTGTAAGCAATCCAATGCATCTTCAACTTGTCTTCAACATCATCCAAGAACAAGAGAAACAAAACGCTAATCTAAGGGAACTAAGGAAGTCATTCTAGTTGAACTAGGGCATTAGAATCATCTAAAACTAACATCTAAACTAAAATCAATCAAAAATAGAAAACTATATTTAAAATTCCTACAAAAATTCCTAAGGGACCCTAATTCAATCATTAATCTACCATACAAAAATCAGAGGTTGAATCATCCACCTAGTTCTACAAATAAAATATAAACCACAAGGTATCAACCATAAACCCTAAAAATGGAGCTCTTAAAGGTTTCAACCTAAACTACCACTTATGTTCATCACAAAAATGTGAGAAAAATCTATGGGGAGCATACATATCTATGCTAACTACTCACAAAAATTCAAGGCCTAAATCATCATCACATGATCAAACCAAATTCACCAATATCAAGCATCAAACATGACTATTTTAATATCAATTAAAATGTAAAAATTCCCCTAAAATTAGAAAATGCATGAAATGATAATATTTTTTTATCTAAAAAATACTATATCCTATCATGAGTCCAATACAAAAAGAATGGGATCAATTGATTTATTTTTCCATTTTTTATGAATTAATCACTAACCCTGAATAAAATGAAAAATAATGAAAATCAAAATAAAAAGGATAAGCGCGTGGTGCAGATAGCAAAGCAATTCAGTTCAATTTGGAGATTGGGCCACAAAGGGGGTGTGGGTAGCAGTTATTACACAAAGCCCAAAACCAACTGATTAATGAAACGCTGCGTTTCATTATGTTCAGAGCTCTTCACAAAAAAGGAACACGCGTGGCCGATTTGCCCAACACCTATGCCTACGTACTTTCATATAGCATGAAAGATCAGAGCAAACGTAGTTCGGGCTACGGAAGACACAAGCTTGTCTGACAGTTTTTTATCTCCTTCTGAAAAGGGTTTTCCTGATTAAAGGTCCAAGAGGACAAAAACAGAGTTTGAATGTTTGTTTGAATTTTTTACGAAAGAAATATTTTTTAGTCTGTTTGCAACTTGTACTGCACTAAAGACTTGTGATCTGAGAGTGACTACGTCGCATGTCACCCTAAGGGTACCATACTAAGCAATTAGATTACTGAAGAGTGACCCTCCAGCAACCTTTTCTCAAATAGCTTAAGGCTCGTAACGTACAGCACGCGTTATCCTTATTATTGTGTTTTTGAATTGTTTTGAGATGAGAAGAGAGACACCCTAAAACTATGGTTGAAAGGGAAACTAACCTAATGTTATCATGCATGGGTCAAAACCTAATGTCTGTCATAATTTCCTATTGCACAGAGGAAATCAGAGATCCTAGGGGATAAACAGCAAAAGACAGCAAGCAATTATAGTAAACAGTAAACAGTAAGCATGCAACAGTATAAAAGAGGTAAGGGAGAAAACAATAGGCAAGAGGAGACAAGCTCCACCTCAAACCTAGAGGTAATCAACACAAGCAAACAGACAATACAGAGAAAAATAAAAGACACAGAGGAGGCAGCCCAAGCAGCAGCAACTTCTGCAAACAACAACAACAGCTCTAAACAGTAAAAGACAACAAAGTTGACAGCAAGACTTCATCTTCAAGCAGGCTTCTAGCTTCAAACCTCATCAATCCTCAATCTTTAAGCTCTAGCAAGCACACTCCAAGGGGAGGATTAAGCATCAAGATCAAGTTATAATGTTAAGGAACTTAATGACAACCAAAGGAAATCACTAAGAACTCAACATTGCAAATGAAAGGTATCCTCAAAGTTCTACTCACTTGGGCATACCACTCATCCCTCCTAAGGAGAGATGGAGCTTCCCAAGAAGGACTTTATGTAATTGGATGGAATAGAGACAAACAATGTACTCCATGTTTGAAGAAATAGTCAAAACTAGGTCTAAGGCACTTCCTATAACCCTAATTTCCTAAGCTCCTAAGGAACTTCCACAAGAAGAAAAGCCTTCAACTCCAAGCTCCAATCTTCAATCCCAAGCATCTTCAATGAATCCAGAAGCTCCACCAAAAAGAACTCAAGCTTAAACCCACTCCAAAGCAGCCAACCAAACCAAACAATCCAAAGCACTCAAGAGAGGAAACCACAAACACAAGCAACTTGAAAAATACAACTAAAATAGAAAATGACATTGCAAAATTCTAATAAAATTCATAGGGGAACATACATGTTTTAACAGCCTAATGTAAAAAGATTGAAGCCTAAATCAACTTCTAAGTTATCTAAACAATTCCTACATTGAGATAGGTCAAAGGAATCCACAAGTTTTGGAGGGTCCTAATCTCAATACCTAAAACAGAACCTAATTTTGTTCTAAAAATCCACCAAAACTTCTAAGGGAGCATAAATGTCTACCCTAACACATACTAAAAAATCAAAGCCAAACTCAACACCAATTGGAAGAACTAAATTCAATAAAACAGGTGAGCAATTATGTAAAATTAAAAGAATTAAACAAAATAAGAAAAATCAAATTAAATTGAAAAATGTATGAAATTGTATTTTGTTAATCCCAGAAAAATCACAAATTCCATAAGGATCATGAGGATATTTTTAAAATAATTTTTGGATCAAAATTGGAATTAATATGATTTTTGGAATCAACAAACAATTAAAATAAAACAAAATGAAATAAAAATTGAATTAAAGTTGTGAAATGATGAGAGCCATAGGATCAGGAAGCCAGTCAACGAGTCAAGGCACATCCAGCACTCCTCATGATGCCACACAATTTAATGAAACGGTAGTGTTTTGATCTCAGAATTTCCAAACCAACTTTAATTCACATGCGTTGGATCTTCAGGTCAGTCAATGGTCAAGGCAAGATCTAAGGGTTCAGACATCATCTTCTCCAAATCTCAGGTCATCAGAGTGGAGATTTAGTGTGGTGGTTGGTGGTGGCCGGAGAAGACTCCGGTTGTCTTCTCCGGCGAGAGTTCAGGTGCAGACAGCCAAAAATGACAAACTATATACCAAATCAACTCAGTTTTTCACGTACATTCCAAATCTCCACTCAAAATTATCCAATTCTTAACAAGTAAGCAAACGCGAATCAAAGTTCAGAAATGTCATCAATATCAACTCTCACCAATTGTCAATCTAATGGTACTAAAATGATCCTCACGTTGCACTGATCATCTTGATCTAAACATGCTAAAAATCCTCATGAATCAAGAGATTCAGGTCCAAACAGATCTTACATGTCATCTTCAAACATCACCAATTGAGTCCAAATCAAGCCTAAAACGATCTATGTCATGTCTAGATCTTAACCACAATTCTAAATCTAATTGAATCATGCTAAATCATGATGAATTTTGAGAGATGCTAACCTGGTATAGATCTTGAAATAGGTGCAGTTAGAACTCGTGACTTGCTTCAAAAAGCTCCAGAAACTTTCAATGATCCACAAGGAAGAGATTGCACACCTCAATTTGGCTTGAATTGGCTCCAATCTAAGAATTCGATTTCAAGTTGCAGCTGTGAAATTTCACTTGCTCTTTCTGGTTCTGGCGTGAAATGAGGCTCAACCTTGATCTGAACTTGCTCTAATGAATATATAGAATCATTTCATGGGCTTTTGGATCCAAATTGAAGCCCAAAACAGTTGTTCACATTTTCTAGTTTTTTCATTCGAGTGCAATGTACCAGTCGTGTATCCCTTGCCATAGCTTGCTCTAGAAGCTTCCAACCAGTTGCAAAATCCCTTGTGAATGTTTCTGGACCAACAAGGAGTGTTGAATTGCCTTGGTAATTGATTTTGATATGTGACTTGTTCATGAAGTAACAACATTGAAAGTCATGGAATTATGCCTCAAATCAAAAATGTAAAAGTGCCAAAGTGTTCAAAATGAAATTTCCATTCAAAACAAGTACTCATATGGCATGTCTTGAACCTTTAACTCAAAAAGTCAATTTTCCCTACTTTAATCATTTGAATTTTCTTCCTTTTCAAGCCATTTTAAGTGACTTTTTGATATGAGCCAAACCAAACTCTCATGACCACTTGGTTGCACTCAAACCAACATTTTAAGCAAGTTCCATGTTGAACAAATTTCCATTTGAAGCTTGCAAGTTAGAGATATGGACCTATGATTGAAAATGACCTATAATCTCACTTTCCCAAAATACCCCTGACTTGTAAACCTTATAAATTGAGTTCCACAAATCATATGGAGGACTTCTAGTACAATTTAGAAATATAAGATCACGAGGAACAACTTACATGTTGACCAAAATTTTAGGAGAAACCTCCTTCTAGGTGAAAAATATCCTTGAAGTCAGATGATTTTCACAGACAAATTTCAGAAGCATCTGAGGACCTGTAACTTGTCTGGGCCATAACTTGAGTTCTATAAATCCAATGGAGGACTGTAGTACTAAAATTAAAGGTATTGAGATGCTATACAAGTTTCATGTTGGCCAAAGATTCATTTGAAACATGTATCTTGACTTATGTGGCCTTGAAGTTAGGCACTAAACAGGGTAATTTGCACTGAAACCCTAATTTAGCAACTTCCCACATTCTTGATTCTTCTTGATTTGATCTTGGCACAACACCAAAAATGTCTTATCCCATCATTCCATGAACTCCCTGACCTAAAAGTAGGCTTTGATACTCTTCACTTGCATAATTGACCTAGGGTTGATCCAGATGAAACCCTAATTGCCTGCACTTTAACTATGGCTCTTGCATTTGACACAATGACTTGATTTGGCTTCAATATGGCTCTCTAGGCACCCCATGAGCTCTATACACATATCATATTCACACCTCATGCTTCACATCCCATTGATGGTCCTCAGCTGATCAAGACCTTCCACCACCTCCTGATGACTTGGATGACTTCTCAAGCTTGGATAAGATTTCTTGCTAGGCTTCTCTTGATAATAATCACACTTGATCCCCTGTTGGATGAATGATATGCCATGAAATGCAATGAAACATAAACCAGGTAAAAGATGTTGAGCAAATTTTGGGGTGCAACACCTAGAACCATAGATCATTTCTGGTTAGGTTTGATGGCTGTTCTTGACAATTCTTGGACGTTGCTTAATTTTGATTTGATTCGTATTGGTTGATTTAGGAGAGATTAATGATCAAGAACCCTAGATTAATGATCAGTGTAACGCGTAGATGAGTTTAGACTAAAAAATATTAGGTTTTGGTGGAGTTTTGATCCACCTGCAACTTTAGGAAACCGGAGAAGACGACCGGAGCATAGTGGCTCCAGCGTCTGGTTTCAGTTCAGGCGTGCTCACGTGTTTAGCCACCTCACCCTCTGACTCTTTGACCTGAACCTATCCAACGGGTGTGATTATATCTTGATTCCTGTTTGACAAATTTACTAGGCCACGTAACATTAATGAAACGATTCGTTTCATCCCCTCTGAGCCTTGTTTTGGACTTGGGCCTGGATTGTTAATTACACCTCCCCTGCGTGCTAGCCCATAGGATTAACTTGGTTTGTTTGCTATCTGCACCCAGTTTTTTTCCATTTAGTTTTCTTTTTCTTTTTCTTTTCATTTTATTTCTGTTTGATTTTTAATCCATTTAAAATACCTCAATGCATCTAAAAATCTTGGAAAAAATATTTTCATGTAGTTTACGATGTTAATTGATTTTACAATTTTTCAATTAATTTTTTAAGCCATTTTTCAATTAAAATTGATTTTCATTCTTGAGGTGTTTTAAATGGATTAAAAAATGTATCCTTGTTGTTCTTGATTTTATTTTGTGATAAATTTTTCATATAGTTGGCTGATTTTTCTTGTGCATATTCTTGACATGTTGAGTGTTTTTTGGACATTTTTATCCCTGGTTTTATTACCATTTGATTAGGGTTTTAGTGTTATTTTTAGGACCCTCGATTTACCCTTTCTTTTAGGGTATCCCTTGGAACATCATTTCTATTTGCATAGTTGTGTTTGGATTTAGTTCCCAAACTTTTGACCCCTGGTTCCTAACACCTTAGAAGTCATCTAGGATTTTATTTGGCATTTTTTGGATATGTGTGCTATTTTTAGTGTATTTTTCATTCTAGCCTACCCTTGTATGGTTTTCACATCAATACATGAAATAATGTGTTTCTTAATTGAGTTTTGTGAAATGTTTGAGCCTCTAATTTTTGTGTATTCATATCTTATGCATGTTAAGGTGTTTGTATGTTCAATTTTGGGTTCTAATTGTGTTCCTAACTTGTTTAAGTTTGCACTTCTTTTGACCTATCTTTTAGGGTTCCATATGTGCATGTATGTGAATGTTCTTATCTTTTACATGATTCCTTTGCAATCTTTTGGTGTATTTCTTCTCATTTACTTTGAGTACCTTCTACCTTCATCTATACTTCTGTCCTAGGACTTTAGGATCCTATTTATGGAAGCTTAATCCCTCCTTTGGAGGAATTTGAAGCATGCCATTAGTAACGAGCCTTTGAGGACCATTTGTGCGATTTGTGTGCATATTGGATAAAGTATGTTTGGTTGAGTAGCCCTTGTGAGTTCCCTTGGTTCTCACTTTGCCTTCCATCATCCCATTCAATCCTCTCCTTCTTTTCCCTTTCATGTGGTATGATTTTGTGCATTAAGATTGATGTATGCATGTTGTAAGCTTTTCCTTCTCTTCATTTCTTACTTGCATTAATAAAGGTTGAGATGTGCTTGTGGAGGTGTTCACCCCACACTTTTTCCTCCCTTTGCTTGTGTGTTGCATAGCATATGCATTCATTCTTATCTCATGTTTTGTATCATGTTCTCTTCTTCTCTTTTCTTACCATGCTCCCTTAGGACTTCCAATCTCCTTGTTTAAGGATGATTGTGATAGACACTAGGTTTCAAACCATGTATGAGAACATTAAGTAGATTCCCTTTAACCTTTACTATAGGTTCATCTTGCATGACAACTACTAGGTTTTGAACTAGTTTCCCTTTAACTCTAAAACACTTAATAAAGGCTAATGAATGTTGTGCGTTACGAGCCTTAAATACTTGGGAAATGTTGATTGGGGGGCTTCTTCTCAATTACCTAGAGTGTTTAGCGTATGTCCTTTGGACGATATGCGACGCATTCGCTCCTAGGTCATAGTATTTAGTGCAACATGAATTACCAACAATTCAAAAACACTTCTCCTTAAAAGACACAAAAACAAATGATCAAACTTCATTTTTGTCCTTTGGACCCTTAATAATGGAAAACCTTTTCATAAAAAAGAGTTTCGTTAACTCTTAGTTCTACCGCAAACAGGTAACGCCTAAGTCTCCAAGGGTCGAACTACGTACGCCTAACTGCTAGAACTATTTGTTAACCCTACTCGGGTTAAAAATTTGAACAAACCGGTGTTTTAATTGCCCAAACTACGTTTGCTCTGATTTCTCATATCAGATGAGAATACGTAGGCACGAGACGACGATGTCTCGGAGAGCAACCTTTCCCCACCTTTCATCCGTAGTTAGCCGAACTACGTTGACTCTGACTTTCCCATTGCACGAGGGAATACGTAGGCACAGAGCGGAGATGCTCTTCCGAGTCACTTTTCTTTTCTCTTGTCCCTGAGACCTTTAGCTAGATAGATAAACACACCCTTAGATAGACAACAAGCGTGGATCCCGTCGAGTACGACGGACGTGAGGGGTGCTAATACCTTCCCCTTGCGTAACCGACTCCTGAACCCTGAGACTTGGTTGCGATGACCTTGTCTTTCCCTTTTTCGTCAGGTTTTCTCTGCTCGTTTCCTTTCCCTTTTTTGGGATAAATAACGAACGGTGGCGACTCTTCTGTCATTGCCAGCACCTTTTTTCACAGTAGCGACAGCTGGCGACTCTGCTGGGGACTCTGCTGGGGAATCCAACGGTTTACTATGCGAGTCAATCCTAGCGCTTGTTTGTTTATCTTTTGGGTGTGTACATACATGTTGTACTTTATTTACTTTTGCTTTTTACTTCCCGCATTATATCATTATTGCTGTGGTGTGGGGAGGGAATGTTCCATTGAGTGGTAAGCCAGACCCAGGCTTGAGTACAAACATAGCATTCGAAGTGGAAAGTAGTTGTGAACCTGTATGCTTGGACATGCACTAGTTCCCACGAAATTCGCGCTCAGACGAGATTCTCTTTGATGACTTCTTTTCTGGCCCTTTGGGCTCAACAGGATTTTTATCTCGGAGGATTTTCAACTCTAAGAACCAATCATTTGTGATTCAGCTAAGTGAGGCCGCTTCGTGAGATTATGATGCCAAACCAGAAATGGTGAACGTATCATTGTTTCTCGAAAGTCTGTGACGCTGATGAACGCATAGGATGCCGAACCTTATCAGTGATAGGTCCATACCTGTGAGAGGGATTGGGTTATGCAGGAAACCTTGACTTTCAGATTACCCGGATTTCTTTGCAGTGTGAATCTGAGTTATTGATATCAGAGGTTCCTATTATCAGAGCTATGCTAGTGTTCTTGCCAAAGTGAAACACTGGTTCTTCTCGATCAATAGCACGACAATCTTGATCCCATGTTGCATCTTTGCATCTGCATTTGCATTATCATCTTGTATTTCACTAACATGTACCTGTGCTGCAGGTGTACATTTCCCCTCTGATTCTAGTGTTCTTTCATCTGACATAGAGTCAAGTCTCAGGAAATCAGTAGCCTACAAGTTTCCCACACCTGATATTGGAGCTTTGTTGAGTCTAATTTCTGTGGCCGACAGGAAAGTAATGGAAGATTTCAAAGAATCCTATGGGAAGCTGTTGAGTGTTGTTTGCAAACCCTCTATATCTGAGCTAAAAGGTCTTCATACCCTGTTGCAGTTCTATGATCCTCAGCGGAGGTGCTTTACTTTTTCAGAATTTTGTGTTGGCACCTACGTTAGAAGAGTTCTCTATTTTGTTGGGAGTGCCTATCCTGGATCATATGCCGTTCTATCATACTGAAGTTGAGCCTAATCTGGCTAAGCTTGCTGCCGTGTTGCATTTAGACGTCTCTGAGTTAAAGGGGAAAATAGTTAAGAGAAATGGAGTACCTGGATTTCTGTTATCTTTTCTGGTGGACAAAGCTCAAAACCTTGCCAACGAAGGTTGTTGGGTAGTATTCAACGCTATTTTGGCCCTATGCATTTACGGTATTATGTTATTCCCTAATATTTCAGACCTCGTAGATTTGGATGTGTTCCATATCTTCGCCTCAGGGAACCCTATACCTACGCTGCTATGTGATGTATATCATTCAGTGTATTACAAGAGCGAGAACAGGAGAGGGAAATGGGTATCCTGCTGTGCACCTTTGTTCTATCTATGGTTTGTAAGCCATCTTCCCAGGACTGGTTCTTTCTCTGATACTGTTGGTACGTCAGAATGGGCCGAACGTTTGATGAGGTTGTCTGCTGAGGACGTTGTTTGGTTTGACAGGTATATGCTAGGTACCGAGATCATCTGTAGTTGTGGGAGCTTTCCTAACGTCCCTTTGGTTGGAAGGAAGGGTTGCATCAACTATAACCCATCCGTTGCAGTCAGGCAATTCGGGTACGCTTTGAGAGGTCCTCCGAAGGAGGAAGAGATACAGGAATCTTTGTATCTCACCGGAATTTTGGAGAGTGATACCTTAGTCAGAGTCGAGCAGGTCTGGAGTAGTGTCCATAAGCGAGGGAAAGTCTCCTTAGGGAAGAGTAATAGCCGAGCATATGATCCCTATTTGGTTTGGATTCAGAGCAGAGCGGAGGAGTTGATGATGCCTTTTCCATTTGCTAAGCCTGTGTGTCCCCTTATGATTGAAGGACCCACTACCATTGATATTCAGAAGTACAACCAATTACGGTCCGAGAAAGAAGAGCTAAAAAAGGCTAATAAAGAATTAGAGAGGGAGGTCCTTCAGCTCCGGAGAGAAAAGAATGAGGATGTCTACTCTTTTAAGAAGCAAACTGAGCTTGTGAACCAACTAGGTACAGATTTGACCAAGCAGACAGATGCTCGAGAGCGTTTAGGGTTAATTTGAAAGCCGTCAGCAGTGTGCTTGCTTCTAAGAAGAAGGACTTGGATAAAGCTTATTTGGAGATTTCCAAGTTCAACGCCCAGTGGAACATAACCCTCACCAACAACAAAGCACGTGAAGACAGCTTGAAGAAGCAGATTGCCAAGTTGAAGACTCAGCTCAGAACTAAAGATGAGAAGATCGCAGCAGAGGCCTCACTCAGGCGTGACACCGAGTACAGACTGAATGAAGCTATTGCAAACTTGGAGGATTGCAGGCTGAGAGCAGATTCCAAGAGGTGCAAGCTTGAGGAATTCTTTGGGGAAGGAGCATGGGAAGACTTTGTTGAGGGTCTACAGGACACCATCCGACAGGGAGAGTTACTCATTCAGGGATTGCTCGCCAGACCCGACCACCCTGAGACGAAGGAGTTGCTAGAGGACTTCCATGCTCGCTATCGCACTTGATTTCTTTGTATTCCCTTGTAGCTTTGTTCATTACTGTAAGTGGATCATCACCAGGCTTGTTGGTTGAGGTCATTCTGTTACCCCATCTGTACTCAGTTATGCTTGTACTCTGCCTTTGTGGGTGTTTCATGTATATATGAGGTTCTTGCTCCGGGCTTGGTTTATGGCTTCCTATTGTCTCGTTCCTATTCCGGAACTAGAATTGACGAAAAACGTCCCTAATGCATAGATACATGTCTGAATTTGCATAGAATTCTTGCATAACAGGTACAGCAGGACCATTTATCTCATCTCTGTTGCTCCGTTAGTGTGTTTCAGGATTGCTGATCGAACAACTCACCGGTACGCTACCCGAGGAAATCAGAGAAGAGTGATGGAGCAAATCCAGTCAGAGATGCAAGAGTTCAGGGAAAGGATGAATCAGTTCATGGACCTCATGTAGGGGGTCGCTAATGGACAGGAACAACTTCGTACTTTGGTGCAGCCCTTGATTGGAGTTGACATCAACGGTGTTCTTCATGGAGAACAGACTGCTAATCCTCCTCTCAATGAAAATGGGACTCCTCATGCCCGCTCTATGCCTAATTTGGTTATCCCTAATGCTGGAGGGAATGGTAATGGTAATGGCAATTCCGCTGGTTCTGGGAATGCTGCTGGTTTCGATAACATTGGTTTTGGGAATCCTGGAAATGGTAATACTGGAAATGGTAATACTGCTAATGGGAATGTTCATGGGCCTGATGCCACTTGTGCTGCACATGGTAATGTGGATCAGCTGTGGAACGAAGATAGACAGGATGATATGTTCACACTGAGGGCTGTTGTTGCTGAGTTACCTTCTGAAGCTGATAGGAGGTTCAAGTTGATTGAGGAAAAGATGAGGTCTCTGGAGAACCAAAATGCCATGGGCCTCGACATGGCTAATTTGGGGCTGATCCCAGACTTGAAAGTGCCTCTAAAGTTCAAAGTCCCTAACTTTGACAAATATAAGGGCACCACATGCCCAAGAGTCCACTTGCGCTCTTACTACCGGAAGATGTCCGCGTATTCGGATGATGAGAAACTGCTGATGCACTTCTTCCAGGACAACTTGTCCAGGCCATCTCTTAAATGGTATATGGGGCTGGAGCCCATCAATATTCGAAGCTGGAGGGACCTGGCTAAGGCCTTTGTAAAACATTACCAATATTACAACGACCTTGCTCCCAACAGGGTCCAACTTCAGAATCTTTCCCAATAGAATAATGAGTGCTTCAAGGAGTACGCCTAGAGGTGGCGTGAACTCGCGGCAAGGGTGCAGCCTCCAATGGTGGAGCACGAGTTGATCGATATGTTCGTTGCTACCCTACCGGGTGTCTACTATGAAAAGTTGATCAGCAGTATGTCAGGCAGTTTCTCTGATTTAATAATCATAGGAGAAAGGGTAGATAACAACATAAAGCTTGCGAAGATTCAGTCAAACAAAGTGCCCTCGGCTGGAGGAAGAAAGAAGGTGTTTGGTGGTAAAAAATGAGAAGGTGAGTGTCGCACCCTAATTTTTGACCTTGAGATCCCACCTCCTTGTGCATTTTTCTTGCATATCATCTAGGTCCATCATCCCTGTTTTTGCTAACCGTTTAACAAGTTTTGTTTTTGTCTTATGGGTTTACTGCAGGAGATTTAGATGTCGGTGAAACTCTGTGTGTCTGCTTATTATTACTAACAAGCGTGTGCAGGTACATTGATCTCAAGTGTCGGTGATACTTGTTCCTGCCGTCAAGCATATCCGGAATCAATGGTCACCTGGAGAATCAGAGTGTCTTCCCATTAACATTAAGCAGCAGCTATTATTATGGCAAAATCGCCATGAACAAGAGGAATCTCCTTGAAGACTGTGATTGTTACATTCAAAATTCATCTTCCTCATAGATTCTTCCAAAGTGTGAATCAAGTTTGCATGGGGTGCCTACAGTAAGTTTTAAAGCATATTCCAACTAATCCTAAACGATTATGAATCACACGCCGTGACACTTTTGAGAAGTGTTCAAGATATTTCAAGAAAGCATGACCCCAAAATTCTATGACAAGATTACAAATTTTTCAAGTCTCGCCGAGTTAAAAGACCCACGTTTTCCTACAAAATTGATTCCAAGATTCAAGAAATAAGCACAAGTCTAAGCATGTGTCGAGCATCCAAAAGTCAAGATCTAGACATAGTGGCGTTTCTCATGAGATTGGAGAGATTTTAATCTTTGAAGGTTCATAAGGTTCTTCTCGAATTATAAAAACACATCACTTCCAAGTTAACAAATTCAAATGCAAAACTCAAAGTTCAAATCAAATTCAAGCATTATAGTTTAAGTTGAATACAATTCAAAGGACCAATATCATATAATTCAAAATCCCCTCAAATTACAAGAGTTGAGACTTGAGAAGTGATGTGTGGCGCAAGATGTGTACACCGTTGGTTTGAAAAAGAATGCCAAAGGATAGGTGTCTAAGCATTCTAACAAAGCATCTCAAGACCAAGTGATACTCATTTTGGCAAATTTGTGTTTGTGTTAATCTTCCAAATAAACACCACATTGACTGGAAGTTCAATGACGCATGGGCCATGATTAAAATAACTACAAACAATTACAATAATTGCAAATATATAACAAGGTGCCATTTGCAAAGCCGTTCCATACTAGTTGATATAAATTCCGGCCATGCAAAAGAAAACAAGCGGCGTAGTATCCAAACCTATCCACCGTATCGCAGGAGAAGAATTCAATTACAGTAACTAAGAATTGGTGGATTATTAGCGTACAAATCCAAAGTATTTCAAGTACACCACAATTCATATTTACCCAAAAGGGATCCTTTTTATTTACAAGATTATCCTATTCCCTATACGTTTAATACAAGTTCATATGGCGGCATGAACCGCTACTAGTTAACGTTGAAGTTCTTCGGGAATTGGCGATAAGGAGAGTATGCGTTATGATAAGGAGGAACGGCGGCCTTCCAGAGGTAGCATGATTCACAATTACTTTTGAAGTTGCCAAGGCCATCAGAATGTCTCTGAATCCATCCAAATTCCTCACCTGTGAATGAAAATTGCAAGAAGACCAAGTTAGTCAACAGAAGTGATAGCAAAATCATTTGCAAGAGAGAGAATCGAAACATAGCAAGCATGTTCGACTGGAAATAGAAGGCACCTTCACCATTCCGGGATCATGATCTTGACCGAGCATTCAACACCCTATTTTTTTAGCAGCGACAGTCGTTCGAATCTTTAGCTGCAGCAGCAGTTCGCTTTGGACGTCAATAACAAAAACCTCAGTACAACAACAACCCCTGTTCATGGCAACACATCTGCAAAATGAAGACAAAGTCAAAATATTCATTAATCACCACCCAAGTATCTGAGGCTACATACTGTCAGAGGACTTCTCGTTAGGAAGGTCGCGGCAGAAGGGTAGTTCTTCCAACATTGGCCAAAACCTCCATAGAAGTAGATAGATACTTGCCTTCCTTTCATGTTATCCTGCTACGAAGAATCACCGTCAGTAATAACTTTATGAAGATATCAAATATTCATGAATGGAAAAGGAATAAGCAAAATCAGATGGCTCGTTTCTTCTTCTTTGTGGTGGTTCTTCTTGTATGTGTTACATCTTGTTATTCAGTTAAGGTTGTAGATATCAATATTATTTGTAAGAATGCTATAAACCCTTCACTCTGTTCAAATCTCCTTAATTCAAATCCCAGTGAAAGTCAAGATCTCGTTAACCTCGCACAATACACCACTGGTGTGATTCATAGCAATGTGACAAACATCATCGACGAAATCAACAACTTAATTAAGCAAAGCGTTGGTAACTTTGCCGCAGAGGTACATTATAAAGCTTGTGATGCATCTTTTGAACAGAAAGGTGGTGCCCTTGGTGTGGTTCATGCTCTTCAAGACTTCTTAAATAAGGGAGATCACACATTTCTGCAATATCTAATGGATTCCGTCCAAATTCAAATGTCGATATGCGTTTCAGGGAACGCGCCACATGATCCTCCTTTTGATGACACCTCTTCCCTCCCAAAACATGTTGATGTTGCCAACAGGCTCCAAACATCAGCCGACACAATTCGAACATGTCTTCGTAACCTGCATTCACAATAAAGGATTGAATTACCATTCAAACTTAGAGTGTATCTTCCATCAACATAAACCAAAACCGGCACAACTGGCGGTCATTAACACAAGAATACAAGATTTAGGATAATGTACAAATACAACCTTCGAGATTACTTACATCAAGGATTTGAGCTAAGTCAGAAACAGGGTATTCGAAGAAGATTTAAATTGAGCTTGCTTCAAGGATTAATCCCTTCCAATACGGTCTAGCAGTCTTCACTCTATCACGACTCTTGGAACGGGACGCACATGTATTAGAGTACCATTTCAAACTCCTCTTCTGCAACTTGACCTGGATAAGTTGTAGACAAATAACCAGCATCATTAAAAAGAAAGCATGAGCATAGACAATTGTTACCCGCAACTGTTGCACAAAACACCCCAAATCCCCCGTCTTCGCGGCATTCTCGAGCTTCTAAAAACGTGTGGGTTAAGATTCCACCGAAATCAACCTGTCAAACAAGCAGGGATCCAAAGGCAGCACTGCACCCGCAGGATCTTTACCTACAAATCCAAGAAGAAGACAGTTAGATTCAAAGCTTAAAATTCAGGTTTTCCTTTTCAGATTGCTTTTGGAAAGACCTCAGGATGAATCATTGATATTGAAAGCTTACCGACATAATTTGAGAAGTCAATTAGCAGCAAGCGGCATCCAAAATGCGCATCAGACGAGCAAATTTCCCTCCACAATCAACATTAGAGAGCGTTTTTTTTCTTCAGCACATAGCATCAACTGAACAACTATAGACAGGACAGAACAACATCGGTATTCTGCATAAAAGAGGAACACGTGTTAAATTCAAACTTTCCTACGCAACCGTTCAAACTTGCCAAAACGGGAATACACAAATTCGAAAGTTCATGTTCAAAAAAAGATAAAGCAAATCAGGTTTTCAAAGCATGTCCCGACATGTTAGAGCGAGAATGGAAACCCCATCAATAATCCATCAATTCGTAGCAACCACGTTGAGCCTATAAAAGAAGATTCGAGATTCAAGGGAAAGGGCAACGATCGAACCCCAGAAAGAACCAATCTCTAAAAATCCAAATAATACAAAAGGGAGGGAGAAGACTCATCTACGAAACTTTCGACGCTCCGCTCCACCGAAAAATCGCACCTTCGCTGTTTCCACAAACCGAACCCTCATCGGAAACACCTTCAAGCTGCTCTACCGCGAAATTTCCCCCCATTCCTCGCGAGTCCACCATTCATCGTCGAGATCCCTGCAAAAGGAAAACCCATCACTGTAAGTGTTGTTGTTGACTGATAATCTTTCTTTATATTTTCAGGTTGGATTTGAGAAATGAAGAAGAAAGAAATAAATTTGCGATGAAGGAGATGAAGGAGAGAAGAAAGGATCGAGAAAGCAGAAAGAGGAGACTGAAAGAGAAACGGCGGAGGGGGGATTTCCAATTTGGGGACTAGGGTTTTCGCCCGTTTGGTTGTTTTTCTTTTTCTTTTTCTTTGATGTAGTAATCATGTGTAAACGCACACACACAGACACATGGTGCACCCACGCACCTTCACCGTTTGATCTCCAACGGATCAGATCCTCTGGATCACATCGCGCTCCATACCGTAAACCCGTACGCTCCGTCACATCTAATCAGCGCCACATTAACTCCTCTGCATTTAATCCATTAATTATCACTTCTTTTGGTTTAATTAACTAGTTAACTGTGATTAACTTTTGATCAACTTTTAATCAATTAATCCTATTAAGCCAATTTAATCATCCTTTTACTAAATAGTTATTAATCTTTTAAATCAATCTGACTAATTAAACCCTAACCTGTTAAAAAAAATTAAACTAATACTTTTTAAAATTAATTAGACCTCTTCTTTAACCACCCTTTTATTTAAAATAAACTAAACAAACCATTTTTCTAAATAAATAATAATAAGCCTTTTCTTAAAATAATCCTTATCGTTTGTTAATATATAAAATTCACTTTATGCTTAAAAATAATTTTTAAAATAAATAGCAATAACAACCTTTATGATAATTAGAAATCCATTATACTTAACCTTTTCCTCAAATTTATATTAATCAAAATCTTTTCTATCTAATTATTGTTAAATCTAAAAATAAATAAAACTTTTACTAAAACGAATCCAATATAACTTTTTATTAAAATTAATATAATTAATATAACATTTTTCCTCAAAAACTAATCTCACTAAAAAATAATAAATAAAATAACCTTTTCTCAAATTAATTTATCATCTCAAGTTTTATTAAAATTAATAAAATCAATTCACAATTAATACAACATTTTCGTAAAGAAATCAAATAATCTCACACCAATTTAAAATCAATCGTGCACGCTTATGATCCAATTTCGTTCACATATGCACAATCCACACACCTTAGCGCTTTCATGCGTTTGTGTATGGTTTTAATTATTTGCCTTTATTTTCCGCAATTTACCTTTTCCGCAAGTTACTTTATCGCATTGCATTCCGTCCAAAGGAAGAACTTACACGTAACGTGAAACTTGCGCGTATGCATCCCATTTGCATCATATTTCCCTATGATCCTTGATCTCATTCAAGTCGATCTCTTAAGTTTAGATCCTACCCCATATGAAAGACCTTTATCTTTACAACTTAGACAACACACTCAATCAACTCAATTCAAACTTATTCAAACACATTAGAGAATAATATGTTAATCATCTTAAGTGAGATAAAACTCCTACCTCATAACAATTCAATCAATTCGTGGGGACTTTGCCTTAAGAGAGATAGTGGCATCTTTGTCGATTAATTTCCGAGTACTTGAGCATTTCTCTTAAGACGATGCAAATACTATTTTCCTACAAAGTTGTGGCGGTTAAATCAAAGTAATCTCCTGATAACACGAAATCATATATATATATATATATATATATATATATATATATATATATATATATATATATATATATATATATATATATATATATATATATATATATATATATATATATATATATATATATATATATATATATATTGATGCATAATTCAACTGATGTTTGACTGTTTTCGATCCGATTTCGGGTTCTTTCCATGTTATTTGTATGATATTTTGCAGGTATTTGATGATCATGTCTAAACAAGGCAATATGAAGAAAAGAAGCAATTACAGATGAAATATGGACGAAAACCGGATGAAAACAACATGAAAAACACATAATGCATATTTTGCTGCTGTGACGACTGTCACAGCTCCATGACGACCGTCACACACCGTGATGACCGTCATGCAAGCAAAAACGCCCAACTTCAAATGAACGTGCAAAATACAGTTCCAAGTCCCAAATAGTGGACCACTACTCCCTGATATTTCTGCCTCTAAGTCCACCTTCTTCAAGTTATAACCGTTAGAATTCTATTTCTATAAAAAGGGAAGGAGGGGAGCTGAGAAAGGGAGCCGCATTCAGACAACGAAGTGCTGCCAATTTATCTTCAGAGCAACCTTTCCAGTTTTTCTATTCTTATTTGTTTCACGTTTCTTTTTCTGCATTCCTTTGATATTCTGTAATTCCTATTTCCCTTTTACGATTAATTGGCACAAAGACCAGAATCCTGCCAACATTTGTGGAGGATCTGCCCAAAGGCCAATTGGAATATTTACAGGTTTTAAATTTTAATCGTAATTTTAGTTTTCATTATGATGCATGTTATTATTCACTGTTTTTATTTATGTTTTACCTTTCCCAAATCCATGTATAGCTAAATCAGAGTAATCGATATGTAATAATAATTCGGACGGGATTTGATAATAACCGGTTGAAAACTTTCTTTTTCAAAAGTTGTTTATGGTCTGAGTGTTTAAATTTATTTACTGAATAAACTTCGTCACGAAAGCGAGAACTTATTTAAAAGTAGTTTTGCCACGAAAGTGGGAAATTAATTAAGGTACGAACCAACAAGCGAAAGCTGCGGTAAGACCAGATAGTAAACACTAGTCATTTGTTTTAATAACAGCGAAAGCACTTTAAAACGAATTAGAACTTAGAGATTTCCAAAAAATAGTTTAAACCCCGAATGGGACACAAAAGCGTACATTTGGCCCTTAGAATTATGACTGGCGTCAACAACCATCGTGAGACGAAAGTCTTCAGATCACTATTTTCTGCTTAAATAAACTCTGAAAAACATTTCATATACCGGTAACTTGTCAAATCCCCGAAGAACATAATTACTGCATATCGATTCACGTAATTATAATTCAAGTAACGTTTTTAGTACCCTTTAGTGACAAAAATTATTCCCTTAAACATTATTTACCTAGCTAAACATAGTAACTCCCGAGAACACTAGTTTGATTACGAGTCCCTGTGGGATCGATATCTTTTATTACTATGTGATAGACTGTGCACTTGCAGTTAAGTTGTATTAGACATAGAAAGTCGCGATCAAGTTTTTGGCGCCGTTGCCGGGGACCCGTTTAATCAATAGTGTAACCTTCTGTTACACCGTATAGACTAGGTTAACAATTTCATTTTTCCTTTACTAGTGATGTCGATTGTATGCCAAGTAATCGCCCACAAGGCGATATCTTAAAACCTTCAGTCGCAGAACTAGAGCGCTTCTTACATTTAAGAAGTCGAATCATTGAGTACCAACTCAAACATAACATTCCCGATCCTCTCACTCCCATTCCCAAATCCGAAGAATAATCAAAGATGGCTGAAGCACCGCAAAACAAACCGCTGAAGGCATACGCTACACCCTCTCAGATGGAGCCTAGAAGTAGCATTGCTGCCCCAGCTATTACGTGAAACGATTTTGAGCTGAAACCCTCATTGCTGTCAGCTGTACAACAAAACCAATTCTCAGGAAATGCAACTGAGGATCCAAACGAACATTTAACGAAGTTTGTACAATACGCAGACACAGTGAAAGCAAATGGAGTAACTCCAGACGCAATAAGACTTCGTCTTTTCCCTTTCTCTCTTAGAGACAGAGCGTGGACATGGTTACAATCCTTACCATCCAACTCCGTTACGACGTGGGAACAATTGAAGAACGTCTTCTTAGCGAGATATTTTCCGCAAAGCAAAACTGCTATGCTTAGAGTTCAAATCAACGGATTTCGACAAAAAGATACAAAATCTCTTTACGAAGCATGGGAACGATTCAAAGATATGATGCGAACATGTTCTCACCACGGTCTAGAAGACTGGGTGACAATCCATACTTTCTATAATGGGCTTTTATACAACACCAGATTAACGATAGACGCCGCCGCGGGCGGTGCACTTATGGATAAGCCATACGACGAAGCCTATCAACTAATCGAAAACATGTCTCAGAACCACTGCCAATAGGGAGGTGAACGCACTCCAACAGAGAAAACCACAGTGAAAGGTGGGATGTACGAGATCAGCAGCCTTGAAAAGTTCAACGCTAAAGTAGATGCTTTAGCACAGAAGATTGACAGTCTGACCGTTAACCCCACTGCAACCGTCGCTGCCGTAACTCTAAACTGCGAGTTATGCGAAAGCACCACTCATAATGTGCCCGAATGCCCATTGCTGGCCGGAATCCCACCAGACCAAGTAAATTATGCTCAAGGAAATCCTTACGCAAATACTTACAACCCAGGTTGGCGAAATCATCCAAACTTTTCTTACAAAAGCGATAACGCATTGCAAATGCCTACTGCTCCGCCAGGATATCAGAAACCAGTCGCTGCTCAGACTGCACCTAGGAAATCAAACCTCGAGTTGATGATGGAAAAATTCATAGCTACTCAAGCTCAAACAAACAAAGAATTCCTGAATCAAAACATACACACTAGCGAGCAAATTAAACAGTTGACCGGAAAAGTAGACGCTTTAGCCACCCACAATAAAATGTTAGAAACACAGATATCACAAGTGGCTCAACAACAAGCCTCTGCTGCCGCACCCGCTGGCACGTTTCCTGGACAACCCGAACAGAATCCAAAAGGTCAAGCAAATGCTGTAATACTAAGAAGCGGAAAAGAATTGGACGAACCGATCGATCCGAGGACCGAAAACTCAGCCATGCAACAAAAACCAACTGAACAAGCAGAAAAGGAATCCGAGTTAGAGAAGAAGGAAGACAACGGGAAGGAGGATACCGCAAGTGAAAAAACTCAAGCACCTCCAGCGCCATATAAACCACCTATCCCTTATCCTCAAAGATAAATAAACTCCAAAACTTCAGGACAGTTTAAGAAATTTGTAGAGCTCCTTAAACAGTTGAATATCACTATTCCTTTTACAGAAGAAATAACTCAAATGCCGTCATACGCTAAATTTCTCAAAGAAATCCTGTCAAACAAAAGAAAGATCGAGGATAACGAAACAGTTACACTTACTGCAGAGTGTAGCGTTATTATTCAAAACCGCATGCCTCCTAAATTAAAAGACCCAGGTAGTTTCTCCATACCCTGCGTCATAGGAAAGTTCGTAATAGACAAAGCTCTATGCGATTTAGGAGCCAGTATCAGTGTTATGCCTTTATCTATATGCAAAAAGTTGAATATGGGAGACCTAAGACCAACCAAAATGTCCGTACAATTAGCTGACCGATCAGTAAAATATCCCGTCGGAATACTGGAAAACGTTCCAGTACGCATAGGACAATTCTACATCCCAACCGACTTCATAATCATGGACATCAAAGAGGACTCTGTTACCCAAATTATCCTAGGAAGACCGTTCCTAGCTACAGCCGGAGCTATTATAGACGTGAAGAAACGAAGGCTAACATTCGAAGTAGGAGAAGAAAAGATAGAGTTCATTCTCACCAAGTTCTTACAAGCACCAGCCATAGACGATACTGTTGCACCCCAAAATTTGACCAACATTTCTTTACCTAGCTTATGTTTCATTTCATTTACATTATCATTATCATTTGCATTTCATTGACATGTATGCAGGAGATCAAGAGGTATGAGTACCAATCAAGAGCTACACAAGACTATGAAGCTAGCCAAGAAGGTTATTCAAGTGTTCAAGGGTTGATATCCTTGTCAGAGAAGTTAGAAGATCCTCAGAGAGGGTGGTTGAAACCAAAAGTGTGTGCCTCCTAACTTGAAAGTTGTGGAAGACCTCAGATGATTCTGAAGCCATGAAGTTAGAATTGAAGCCTTGAGAGATCTTAGGAGATGTCTTGAAAGCCATCATGAAGCCTAGACAGGTCATTGTGCAAGATTGAGAAGACTCAGCCATGAGTGGTGTAATTAGGGTTTGACTGGGTCAACCCTAGGTCAACTGATGATTTGAACAAGGTTGAGACCTAATTCAAGAGCCATGTGATCATGGATTGATGCATTGAGATGCTATAAGGATGATTCCAAGGTCAACTCATCATGATTGAAGAGTTTGAGAAGTTTCAAGCTAGGGTTTCTAAGGCTTGACAGTGTAAAATCCCCTAGTTTGACCCCTATCTTCAAGGCAGTTTAGCCCAAGATGTGATTGTCATATCATCTTGCCCCCAACATGAATGTTGTAGAGCTTGTTCTTAGCTTTAATTTGAGTACTAGAAGTCCTTGATAGGATTTGTAGAACTCAAGTTATGACTTTGACAAGTTACAGGTCATCTGAGGTATGTGAATCTGGGGCCTTGAAAGTTACCCAACTTACATCAAACGTTTTCCCAAGAAGGATGATTCCTATGAACTTTTGGTCAACATGAATGTTGTTCCTTATCTTCTTAGCTTTCTATATAGTACTAGAAGTCCTTGATGGGATTTGTAGAACTCAAGTTATGGCTTTGACAAGTCAAGGGCATTTTGGTCATTTGGAGATTACAGGTCATTTCAAGCATAAGGCCATAACTCCTATTTCCAAGCTTCAAATGGAAAAATCTTCAACAACAAACTTGTTTAAAATGATGTTTTAAGGCTATTAAGGAGGTCATTAGATGTTGTAAATGCTTGTAGCTCAAAGTTGCAAAAGTGACCTAAAATAAGGGCATAAGTTAAATAAACCAAAGTTGGAAATTGATATTTTCAACCTACACATCCAAACCATGGCATGTAATATATCATTTTGACTCTAGAGAACATTTTAAGAACAATGGTTTAGCCACATTTTTGAGTTGAGATTCAATTTATGGACTTGCTTTGAAAAGGGGTGGCTTGCATATTAAGTAACATTTGCAAAACTCAAAATCAAGGCATGAGCAAGGGTTTTTGCAAGCTAAGCACCTCTAATATCTCACTTGGGGAGATTTTGGGATGAGAACAAGTTGTTGCACCAAGGGAAACATAATTGGGGTGAGTGTTGGCATGAGATGAGATTTTGGATGACATGAGAAACTCAACTTCTCCTTGGATGATTCCAGAAGGATCTAGAGAGGTCCAACATGTTCTATATATTGATCAGAAGAGGTTTGGGTGAAAGGTTGGTGAGAATTGATTGAGAGAAGAGAGTGTGCAATTTCACTTTGTTCATTGCAAATTGAAATCGAATTCTGCATTCCACACCATTTTCTTCGTTTCTTTTGATTTCAATCACTTCTATGGAGTATACTGAATGATTCCAGACCAATTCCATAGCCAAAGCCTTGAAGGATCGTGTTCTTGCAATTGATTTTCAGAACCTGCAAGTCATCATCGAATTTGGAGTTCCAGGCATTTTCCATCAAGATTATTGCATACAGAAGCAAGAACGTGATACACTGAATGATTTTGGAAAGTTTGAGAGCTTGAAGTGAAGATTTGGTGCATCTGTTACTCAAGAATTCACAGGTTGGTAACTCTCTTCCCCTAGCATGATCTAGGTGGAATTAAGGTGAATTAAGATGTTAGATTTATTGTAGGATGGTGTAGGATAGATTTCAGATAGGTAATTGGAGAATTAGTGACAAAATAGGAGAATTACCATTTTCGGTTGAGATTGGGATATGGTGAATCTTGAGGATTTAGGTGGAGTTAATGGTATGGTTGAATTCGTGGCAAGATTTGGGATGAATTTCATGTTTTGACCATTTTCATTGGAGGCCTCTAGAGAGAACTAGGGTTGAGGGAGACGACCGGAGCTCCACCGGTGGTGGCCAGAGCTGGGCGTGAAGTTCAGGCGTTTGAAATGGAGAAGATGATCAGAACACCATTGGATCATGGTTTGACCTTGGACTAGGACCCTCATCCAACGGCCACGTTTTAAACTTGATTTGTGAAGGATCTGAAAGCATGAAACACACCGTTTCATTTATTCAGGTGTTTTGGGCTTAGTGAATTAAGCGCTATCCACACCCCCCGATGGCCCAACCCATTGTTTTAACTGAGTCTGATTGCTATTTACACCGTGCGCTTGGTTATTTTAATTTGATTTTCTTGTTTTTTTCATTTTGTTCATGATTCTTGGAAAAATCATAATAAATTGAATATTAATCCAATTAAACCTATTCTTTTTGCATTTTACTCATGATTGAGTCTAGTTTTTTTTAGAGAAAAAATATTTTCATTTCATGTATTTTCTTATTTAATGGGGATTTTGCATTTTAATTGATATTAAAATGATTATGTTTGATGCATATTTTTGTGGAATTTAGTGTGATCACTTGGTGATGTTTTTGAGCCTAAATTTTTTGTGTGTGATTAGGTTAGACATGTATGATCCCATAGTATTTTTCTCACACTTTGGTGATGAAAATAGGTGTGCTTTCTAGATTGATATTTAGATGCTTCCTTTTAGGGTTTAGGTTTGATACCTTGTAATGTAGGATTTAGTTCTAAGTCTAATTTGATGATTTGATCTCTGAAATTAATGTGGTAGAGTCATGATTGACCTAGGTTCCCATAGATATTTTTGTAGGATTTTACAATTGATTTTAGTATTTTAGTTAGGACTAACTTTAGTACTAGGTTTTAGGTGATCGTAATTTACTAATTCAACTAGTTTAACTTCTCTAGTTCCCTTAGATTAGGGTTTGTGCTTGGTTTGCCTTTGGTTGAGATTGAGGACAAGTTGAAGACAAGGTGAGGATGCTTGAAGTTGCTTGAGGTTGCTTGGAGCTTTGGATTAGTTTGTGTATGAAGGTGTCTGATGAAGATTAGGAGATAGGACATAGGGAGAGCCTTGTAGTTAGAATGATTTCTTTCACAAACATGGAAAGCATCTTGTGCTTCCATTCCTCCCAATGACTAAAAGTCCTTCTCAGATATTCACATCCCTCCTTTGGAAGGATGAGTGGCTTTATCTGTGAAGTAGAACTTTGAGGGAACCAGTCTCTCATAATGATGAACCCTTAAAGGCTTCCTTTGGTTGTCAGTAAGCTGTTTATCATTCCCACTCATCCTGTTAAATCAATTATCTTCTGGTTTGAGTATCTTGAAAGATGTTGGGATTGAGTTTGAAGATGAGGACTTCATTGAAGAGTGTGGAAGAGGATGATTCCTTGAGCATTGCCATTGCAGCTGAGGCTTGAAGAGCAAGAAGAACAAGTTGATACTTGAAGATCCAAGGGAGATTGAATGAAGAGTGAGGAGTTCCTTACTTGAAGAAGACTTGAAGGATGAAGTTGACACTTCTAAGTGATTGAGGATTACTCTGAGAAGCTGAGGCTTGTAGGAGAAGAAGACCAAGTTGAGACTGGTAAGGCAAAGAGAGCTGAAGCTTGAAGACTGAGTTGATACTTATGAAGAGGATTCAATTGAGATTGAGTGTAGAGCTGAGGCTTGAAGAATGAAAGATGAGTTGATCTTTGCACTGATGCTTGGAGAGCCTGAAGGAATCAAGTTGATACTGGCAACTAAGAGTGAAGCCTGAGGATGGAATTGACTGAAGAGTTGAAGCTTGGAGAAAAAGGATAAGTTGACACTTATGTTTGATGGATTGAACCCTTAGAAGCAAGTTGATACTTGTTAGTGAAGTTGATATCCTGGAAGGGTGGTTGAAGTCTGAAGATTGGGTTGCTGTAAGAAGAGCTGAAGCTTGGAGTTGAGAGAGGGATTGATCTGCTTTCTTTCTTGTCTGTTCTTTTCTGTGCTGATGTGCCTTGTTTGATTTACTTGATGCATTAGAATAAGTCCATGATTAGACTGAATTTGAACTAGGAGCATGATTGCACTAGAGGTTGAGTTGCTCCCTCTGCTTGTATTTTTACTGTGTGGCTTTGATTGCGGGTATTCGGTAGAGCCCAGCTCCCTTGTCCATGTGGTTTATTTTGCTTGATAGCATCTTGTTTCTTCTGTATGATTGCAGTCTCTATATTCTGCTTGATAGCATACTGTTATTTCCTCTGTATGATTGCAGTTATTCATATCTGGCTTGAGGTTGAGATGAGCTTGTGGAGGCTGCTGCCCCACACACATTTCCTCCCTCACTTGCATTGCATGCATTTTACTGTATTACTGTTTACTGTTTAAGCTGATGCTTTATCTGTTTCTGTTCATCATTGACATGATCCCTTAGGATTCTCATTTCCTTTGATAAGGAAGGGATGATTAGAACTTTAGGTTGAAACCTATGCATGATAACTTCTAGGAGTTCCCTGTTTCAAACCTCAACTATAGGATGAATCCTTGCATTGACAACAGTAGGACTTAATAGTCTCCCTTAGTTGAGCCCCTCTCTTCTCATCTCAAAACAACTTAAAATACAGTAATCATGAATGATTTCTTTCGTATGTTATGAGCCTTAAGCTATCTGAGAAAGGATTGTTGGAGAGTTTCTTTTCAACAGTATGGATGTTTAGTATGGTACCCTTTGGGTGACATGCGACGCATTCACTCTCAGGTCATAGTCTTTAGTGCGATTGAAATTGCAAACACAATAAAAAACACTTCTTCCGTAAAAGACAGAAAACAAACTTCAAACCTTTTTGCCCCGTGGGCCCATAATTCAAAGGAAGCTTTTCTGAAGAAAAGAGTGTCGTTAAACTTCAGCGCCAACGCAAACAGGCTTTGTCCCTAACTGCTGGAACTGTTGTTTAACCCTACTCGATAAAACAGATGAATCCGAATCCCCATAATTCGTAGTAGCCCGAACTACGTAAGCTCTGATCTCTCATATCTGTTGAGAGTACGTAGGCACAATACTGATGTATTGGCGAGCCACCTTCCCCGTAACCCGTAGTAGGTCGAACTACGTTGACTCTGATTTCTCATTCTCTGATGAGAATACGTAGGCATAAAGCGCGATGCTTTGCCGAGTCATTTTTCTTTTCTGTGTAAGCCAGCCTTGATAGGTAGATAGATAAACCAACTCGTCCAGTAAACACAACAAGCGTGGATCCCGTCGAGTACGACGAACGTGAGGGGTGCTAATACCTTCCCCTTGCGTAACCGACTCCCGAACCCAGACAATGGTTGCGATGACCTTATCTTATACCTATTCGTCAGGTTTTTCCGATCGTTTCCTTTCCCGTTCTGAGGGATAAATAACGAAAGGTGGCGACTCTTCTGTTTTTCCGGCACCTTATTTTCACGGAATCGACAGATACCTTCTATTTAGTAGATGTAATTGACGAATTTATAAGAGAACTTGAAAATGAAGAGACCACGTATTCAGAAATAATAAAGATTCAAATACCCGATATTTCTGAAGACGATGATTGGCGTAAACCATATAAAGACGACAACCTAAGCGAAAGCTTAACACTGACCCCAAACCATATGCCAGGTCCGAAGAACCCATCTTTAGAACTTAAAACACTACCCAAAAACCTTAGATATGAATTCCTAGACGATGAACTAAAAAGACCAGTGATAATCAACGCCGACTTAGGACAACTAGAAACCGTAAAGCTATTAGAAGTCCTAAAGAAGTACTCCACCGCATTAGGCTATAACATAAGCGATCTAAAAGGTATAAGCCCTTCAATCTGTATGCATCGAATTACAATAGAGGAAGACTGTAAAACCTCTAGAGAGCATCAGAGAAGACTGAACCCCATCCTAAGCACTGTAGTCAGAGATGAAGTAAAGAAATTGCTAGATGCAGGAATCATCTACCCAATCTCCGATAGTGAATGGGTTAGCCCAGTTCATGTCGTACCAAAGAAAGGAGGAGTAACAGTAGTTAAGAACGAAAAAGGCGAATCAATAACAAAAAGAGTCGTGACTGGAAGCAGGATGTGCATTGATTATAGAAAGCTTAACAAAGCCACACGAAAAGATCACTTCCCGTTACCCTTCATAGACCAAATGTTGGAAAGATTAGCCAAACATTCATATTTCTGCTATCTAGATGGCTATTCAGGATTTTTCCAAATTCCCATTCATCCTGATGACCAAGAAAAGACTACATTCACATGCCCTTATGGTACTTTTGCTTACCGCCGAATGCCGTTCGGACTTTGTAATGCTCCAGCAACCTTCCAAAGATGCATGATGGCAATCTTCGCAGACTTCATAGATGACATCATGGAAGTATTTATGGATAATTTCTCGGTATGTGGACAAAGTTTCGAAGGATGCCTACAAAACTTAGAAATGGTATTAGAACGTTGTGTAAAAGTGAACCTCATCCTAAATTGGGAAAAATGCCATTTTATGGTCCGACAAGGAATAGTTCTAGGACATGTCATATCAAATAAAGGAATTGAGGTCGACAAAGCTAAAATAGAGATTATAAAAGATCTCCAACCTCCAAAATTCGTACGAGAAATACGAAGTTTTCTAGGACATGCCGGTTTCTACCGAAGATTTATAAAAGATTTTTCAAAAATCACAAAACCTTTGACCGGCCTGTTGATGAAAGATGCTGAGTTCGTCTTCAACGATGACTGTCTAAAAGCATTCGAAACATTAAAATCAACCCTTATCACCGCACCGATTATGCAACCACCCGATTGGCGACTACCATTCGAAATCATGTGCGATGCGAGTGATTATGTTGTAGGCGCAGTTCTAGGACAAAGGAAGGACAAGAAACTCCATGCCATTTACTATGCCAGTAGAACCTTAGACCCTGCCCAAATGAACTACGCTACAACAGAAAAGGAACTTCTAGCAGTTATATTTGCGCTTGACAAATTCCGTTCTTACTTAGTAGGAGCAAAAATTATCATATACACAGACCATGCTGCCATTAGGTACCTAATAAGCAAAAAGGATGCCAAACCTAGATTATTGAGATGGATTCTGTTATTACAAGAGTTTGACTTAGAAATCAAAGATAAGAAAGGAACCGAGAACGTTGTTGCAGATCACTTATCCCGAATAGAAGGCATCAAACATGAACCAGTACCGATAAATGACGATTTCCCGTACGAACATCTGATAGCCAAATTAGAAAGTGACATGCCTAACTTAATCCCGGAAGATCCAGAACTCGAAAAAGCCGTAGAAGCCATCTATGCCCAAGTCACATTACCTTGGTATGCTGACATCGTTAATTACCTAGCTGCAGGCGTGCTCCCACCGGATCTCACTTATCAGCAAAAGAAGAAATTCTTCCACGATCTAAAACACTATTATTGGGACGAACCTCTACTCTTCAAGAGAGGGGCCGACAACATATACCGTCGCTGTGTCCCAGAGGAAGAAATAGAAAATATCATTTCCCAATGCCATTCAGCACCATATGGTGGTCATGCTAGTACATCCAAGACATGCGCTAAGATTCTCCAAGCCGACTTATTCTGGCCTAACCTCTGGAAAGACGTTCACATCGCTGTGCTAAAATGTGATCGATGCCAACGAACTAGCAACATCTCACGACGCGATGAAATGCCTCAGAAAGGAATCTTAGAGGTAGAAATCTTTGACGTATGGGGAATAGATTTCATGGGACCATTCCCGCCTTCTTTTGGTAATAACTACATACTCGTCGCTGTAGACTATGTGTCTAAATGGATAGAAGCCATTGCTGCTCCAACAAATGACACACGAGTAGTAATCAAACTCTTCAAAAACATAATCTTTCCTAGATTCGGTGTACCCAGACTCGTCATTAGTGACGGCGGATCACACTTCATATCGCGAATATTTGATAAACTTCTTTCTAAATATGGAGTCCGACACCGAGTAGCTACACCCTATCATCCGCAAACTAGCGGACAAGTAGAGGTCTCGAATAGGGAAATAAAACAGATATTGGAAAAGACTGTCGCTACCTCAAGGAAAGATTGGTCATCAAAGCTAAATGAAGCTTTATGGGCTTATAAGACCGCTTTTAAGACACCAATAGGTACTACACTCTACAAATTAGTTTACGGTAAATCCTGTCATCTCCCTGTAGAATTAGAGAATAAGGCCTTCTGGGCCATTAAGGCACTTAATTTCAACTATACAGAGGCAGGAGAAAAACGAATCTTGAACTTACACGAATTAGAAGAACTTCGATTGGACGCTTACGAAAATGCCCGTATCTACAAAGAACGAACTAAAAAGTGGCATGATAAACGTTCGGTCAAGAAACAATTCAGTGTGGGAGACATCGTATTGCTATTTAATTCAAGATTAAAACTCTTCCCAGATAAATTAAAATCTAGATGGTCCAGACCTTATGAAGTGACTAAAGTACTTCAGAGTGGAGCTGTTGAAATTACCGATAAGACGAATGCACCGTTTATCATAAACGGGCAACGTCTAAAACATTATAATAAAAACGAAAACATCCCTCAAGTCTGCAGTATAGCATTGCTTGAGCCTCCAGCTCAAACACCCGAATAGCTTGTCACCAAGCTATCGTCAGGCTTTAGACGTTAAAAACAGCGCTTACTGGGAGGCAACCCAATTTTTCCCGCATTTTCCTCGTTACTGTATTTCATTCTCATTTTTATTCTACTTTGAAACTTTAACAAAAATTCTAAACTTAAAATTGCTACTATTTTTACTTTCTTTTATTTTAATTATTTTATTTTATTTTTCTCTTTTAATTTTTGTTTCTACCGTTTTTGTTTTTAAAAATCCTGACTTCAAATTTCTGTTTTAAACTTTTCAGGATTTTAAAAGCCTTCAAAACCTTCCTCCTGTTTTTCTCCGACTTACCTGCGAGTATGGCCGCGTACGACTTCACAAAGGTTCATTTTCGAGGATTAGCTCAAAAGGCAAGATTTGAAGCATTAACTGAGAGGGACATAGCCTTAACACTGTATTATGATAAGTCTACCATGGAGAAACTAGGGATTACTGATAGCATCCAATACTTGTTCAATCAATTAGGCTGGGAGACCACTGCTTTGAAAACCCGTTTTGCTACCTATAAGGACCTCACCTACGAATTCCTTAGTTCCTTCAGGTACTTACCCAACTATGGTTTTGGATCCAACACAGAGCTGATCACCTTTAGGATGTTTGGGATGGACCAAACCCATAGCCGGATGTTATTAGCTAACCTCCTAGGATTTCCTAGCGGACCGCATGTGTTCATCAGTGAAGAAGATGATGATCTTGATTTTGAACTCAACCAATTCTGGGGTAGAATCACAGGCGACTATCACCCTGAACCAGACAGAATGTATAATGATGAGATCCATAACCCAGCTTTCAGATACTTTCATAAGATACTAGCTCACACTTTTCGGAAAAGAAGAAAATATTACTACAGTATCTAAAGAAGAGTTATTTATCATGTTCTGTGCTTCTCAGGGACGTACAGTGAATGCAGTACCTTTCATGATGAGATCCTTCTGACGCCTCACTCAGGACCCACAATCACTTATTCTAATAGGAGGCCTCGTGACAATGATTGCCCACGAGCTTGGCCTTAGATTCCACCTAAATGCAAGCACTAGTTTTGGCACCATCCGACCCATGAATATCCAGTTTTGCTTTAACAGGCGCATTTTGAGAACTATGGGACCTGGACCTTACGAGTACCTCATCAATGAAAAACCTGTCCAGCTATTCACATTGCCAAATAATCAGATGACAAGTATCCATAACAAGGACAACTGGCTTTATGAATTGGATGAGCCTATGGGACCTCCTTCACCTCAATCAACACCACAGAACTACATGTACGACAGTGATCACATCTTTGAAGCACACAATTATATGTACTATGAGGATGCTGTATCAGAAGCTGAAGTAGACCCTACGACTCCTCTGCATTACAACACCTATCCTGAGCCCATTCCTGAGGAAACCACCGACAAAATGGATATTGTCCTGCACCGATTAGACAACGTTGACGCAGCTCTGACCATCGTAAAAGCAGACATCACAAGCATCCACAGCGAACTCGTAGTCTTCATAGAATTAGTCTGTGACCAGCTCGACTACTATGCCCGGAAGTTTGATGAATTGAAGGCACGAAAAGACTAGATATTAGTTTTAGTTTAGTTTAGTTTAGTTTTATGTTTTCCGTCCATTTTGAATTCTTTCGATTTTTGCATTGTTAATTTCCCTTATGTATTACATTACAAACAATCATTTCAATTACATGATATTTCCATTTTATTCTTTATTCATCAATTTTGTGTTGTTTGCGTTATCCTTTGTTTATTAACCGATATAAAGCATTGCCATATCAATACTAGGCCTAAAAATCATTGCAAGAACACCCCCAAAGCAAAATTCTGCGTTCTGTAGATTTTGCTGGTGTGACGACCGTCACAGAAGCCTGACGCTCATCACACGGGTGACGACCGTCACAGATACGTGACGACCGTCACGAGCCCAAAACTGTTATCTGCTATAATAGGGGTTGCATTTTCTCTCCCACTCATATCCTTTCAACTCCCAATCATCAAAAACTCACACCCCACTACCAATTTTCGTTTTCCCCACCTTGCTCCATATATTCCAACTCCCATCTCAACTTCCTAATACACTTATGTACCATTTTTTCACTCCACAGAACCAACTCAATCCACATTTCCTCAGCATCCTCCAACAATGGCGAGAAACAACGAAACCCCAGACCTCAGCAACATCGTGTTCAGCAACGGCGACTCCGGAGAGAGACAGCGAGCCAACTATATCGCCTTCCATCAACGGTCGCTACAGCCGACCCACTATCCACATATCCCATCGCTCACGGAGCTCGGACTCCTTGACAGCATCACTTGGATGCTCCAAAGAGCCGGCATCTGGAACCTCTGCACAAATCCACAGCCGACGTACGAACAACTCACCCTCGAGTTCCTAAGTTCGTTCACCTACGTCACTTCCAGCGGCGACCTCAGCCAACACTCCGGTGCCACATGCTTCCGTATGTTCGGCACGAACTATCAACTGGACCAGAACCAGATTGCCGCCATCTTACAATTCCCTCGCGGCGACAATGCTCACCGCCGCCTCACCGACCAGTTTCAACACGAAGCCTTCGCACTCTGGTACCAGTTAACCGGCATCAATGCCGATGGTTGGGATTCTCTGCACGCAACGCATATCCACAACCCGACCATCCGGTACTTCCACCTAGCACTGAGCAACACCATCTTCGCCCGAGATAGAAACCATAAGGTGAACTCGAAAGAGCTCTTCTTTCTCCGCCGTGTCTTCAACAACGAGCCCATCAACGCCGCTCCGTTCCTCCTGTCCCACATTCAGGCCAACTGTAACCGTGGCTCTAAGCCATTTTACTTTGGCGAGATTGTCACTGCCATTGCACTTGGGCTGAACCTCGGTGACCGCCTCCAGCATCTCCATGCCATTTCCTCAGTGTTCCTCGACACCGACCACTACAGAGCCTCTCACCTCATCCGTTCCAGGGCTGATGGCAAGTACCACCCGGTCATGCGTGGCAAAACCGTCAGAAGCATCATCCTTCCATCACGCACCCGGATGCACCCAGAGGATCGTACCAACTAGCTATTTGACCTCAATGCCCCTCCTGTTGTCGCTGCTCCAACTCAGACCCACACCCAAGGTTCTGATGACGAAATCCAAGATGAGTTGGACAGACCTGAGCAACCGGAGGCATCACAACCACTTCCTTCCGAAGGTACATCCTACCGCCTCCGCCGCCATCGTCCAGAGCCCGACTACTCCAAAGAAGACCTCCGCCGATCTCTCGACCAGCAGGCCCAGATACTCGCTATGATGCAGCAGCCGAATCAGCGAGCAGAGCAGTTCGAAGCTTGGCATCGGACCCAAATGCAACAACTCCAAACCGGCCAAGAAACCATTACTGAGAACTTGGCGAATCTGACCTTGCAGTTCGAAGGACTCCGCGACTATGTCTATCATACCGGAGCAATGAGCTTTGAGGACCGAGTCGACCAAGTCAGAGCCAGAGGACGCGAGAGAGGACGTGACCGAGGCAGAGGCCGTGATTAGTTATTATTTTCCTTATTTGTTTACTATATTGTCAGTTTCTTTGTATTTTCATTTCCCTTGTATCTCCCTCTCGCATTCTTTCAAATCAGTGGGGACACTGATTGAGATAGTGTGGGAGCGGAGCGTTTATTTCCCATTCCCTTGTACTTTTAATTCCATAATTTCTATTCGAACATTTTCACGTTTTAACAAATAAAAGCTCTTTTATATATCTTTTTCTGTTACGTAAACATCCCTGCTTTATTCGACATAAACAAAAAAAAATTTCGTTCGTTCCTCAAAAGCAAAAGCATCACGAGAACGCGCCCAAGTTCAAAACAAGTTTTGAAACTCCGAGGAGACGACAATTCTAACAAAACCAGTACCGTCCTGATACCTTAGATCTCCGGTTTATGCGAGTCGGTTTCACTACCTACGTGTACCAAAGTTTCAAGTGTCTACGCAAACTCAGCCCCAAGTAGTTTATACTACCAGTCAGCACCATCCTAAAACACTTCTAAGCGAGCGACCAATGCAAATAAGTGTATGATCTCCAAAAAGATGAAAAATCATGAAAAGAAAGCCATTTAGCCCAAATATAAGGACGCATTCCCTCTAAGTTAGGTGCTCCTCACCCTAGCATTTAGCCCAACGGTACGAAAACTCATTGAAAAATCAATGGTATAAGCTTATGAGCAATGAAAAAGATCAAAACAGAAAGGAGATCATATTCACTAACAGGTCGACTTGCCATGAAAGTGTATGGACAACGAGCTTAATGTGATTGCGCTAGAACAAACAGGGTGAACTTGACGCGAGAACCTTGACACCAAGCTACAGTAGCATGACTGGGACTGATTTGCATAAGAAGGAGACCTCCGAAGACTTATAGTCCAGTGTCGTCACCGTACTCGTTTTGTTCCTACTAAGAATCCCGGTTTTTCCCAACTTGGTGAATGAGGAAGCTGCCTCGTGCTTGCCGACTTTTTCCTGTTTTACTTGAGGACAAGCAAAGATTCAAGCTTAGGGGAGTTTGATAACACGAAATCGTATATATATATATATTGATGCATAATTCAACTGATGTTTGACTGTTTTCGATCCGATTTCGGGTTCTTTCCATGTTATTTGTATGATATTTTGCAGGATTTGATGATCATGTCTAAACAAGGCAATATGAAGAAAAGAAGCAATTACAGATGAAATATGGACGAAAACCGGATGAAAACAACATGAAAAACGCAGAATGCATATTTTGCTGCTGTGACGACCGTCACAGCTCCATGACGACCGTCACACACCGTGATGACCGTCATGCAGGAAAAAACGCCCAACTTCAAATGAACGTGCAAAATACAGTTCCAAGTCCCAAATAGTGGACCACTACTCCATGATATTTCTGCCTCTAACTCCACCTTCTTCAAGTTATAACCGTTAGAATTCTATTTCTATAAAAAGGGAAGGAGGGGAGCTGAGAAAGGGAGCCGCATTCAGACAACGAAGTGCTGCCAATTTATCTTCAGAGCAACCTTTCCAGTTTTTTCTATTCTTATTTGTTTTTCTTTTCTTTTTCTGCATTCCTTTGATATTCTGTAATTCCTATTTCCCTTGTACGACTAATTGGCACAAAGACCAGAATCCTGCCAACATTTGTGGAGGATCTGCCCAAAGGCCAATTGGAATATTTACAGGTTTTAAATTTTAATCGTAATTTCAGTTTTCATTATGATGCATGTTATTATTCACTGTTTTTATTTATGTTTTACCTTTCCCAAATCCATGTCTAGCTAAATCAGAGTAATCGATGTGTAATAATAAGTCGGACGGGATTTGATAATAACCGATTGAAAACTTTCTTTTTCAAAAGTTGTTTATGGTCTGAGTGTTTAAATTTATTTACTGAATAAACTTCGTCGCGAAAGCGAGAACTTATTTAAAAGTAGTTTTGCCACGAAAGTGGGAAATTAATTAAGGTACGAACCAACAAGCGAAAGCTGCGGTAAGACCAGATAGTAAACACTAGTCATTTGTTTTAATAACAGCGAAAGCAATTTAAAACGAATTAGAACTTAGAGATTTCCAAAAAATAGTTTAAACCCCGAATGGGACACGAAAGCGTACATTTGGCCCTTAGAATTATGACTGGCGTCAACAACCATCGTGAGACGAAAGTCTTCAGATCACTATTTTCTGCTTAAATAAACTCTGAAAAACATTTCATATACCGGTAACTTGTCAAATCCCTGAAGAACATAATTACTGCATATTGATTCACGTAATTATAATTCAAGTAACGTTTTTAGTACCCTTTAGTGACAAAAATTATTCCCTTAAACATTATTTACCTAGCTAAACATAGTAACTCCCGAGAACACTAGTTTGATTACGAGTTCCTGTGGGATCGATATCTTTTATTACTACGCGATAGACTGTGCACTTGCAGTTAAGTTGTATTAGACATAGAAAGTCGTGATCATCTCCCTTAAAATGACAACTCATCTTTTCTCCTAAAATCAATTAATCAACTACCCTAAACCCGTAGGAACTTTGAACACAGTCAAAGAACTCCTCAAACTCTTTAGGGGAATACAAATACTCTGATTCCACTCCCGTAAGGATATGTAGGCATAAGATGCGATATCTTATCAAGTATACTTAGAAATAAACCCCTAGGTCTTTTATCCCTTAAGTAGATAAACCTTAGCAATAAATAACATAAAGTAAGAGGTTCTTGTAGAGTACTACAGAAACTTAGGATGCTAGCACCTTCCCTAAGTTTAACCAACCCCCGAACCTATAACTCTCTAACCTTTGCATATGCATTGCATTGTGGGTATTTCGATCTTTATCCCTTCCTTTGGACAAATCAAAGTTCGGTTGCAAATGAATTAGATTCAAGTTAATCAATAGCTTGGTATCCAAATTTCACCGCGACAGTGAGACTAGTTCGGTGTCCAGTTCTTCGGGAAAAGGTAAAGGTCAGCATCTCAACAACAACAACACCAACAGCAGCATAATCAGAATTACGCTCAACGGCGATACCAGAATCGAGGCCAAGTGGTGAACAGAGTGTTTGACACACCGCCGATGCCATATTCGCAACATCTCCAGACCTTAATACAATTGTAGCTTATTCATAAGAGGACGATGGCTCCTCTGACAGGGCCACCTCCACCCGGGTATGATACGGACGCCTATTGCGAGTTTCAATCAGGTGCCCCGGGGCATAATATTGATAATTGCAAAGCGTTCAAACACAAGGTGCAGGATATGATTGATAGCAAGGTGTTGCGGTGGAAATAGGATATCAAACTATTACTTAGTTTGAATCGCATCTTTAGTTCACAACCACTCTTTGATTTATCTGAAGGAAAAGTTCAAAAGAGGAAAAACCTAATTTTGCATCGTAAAGACAATATGGGGAGAGATCTAGGTAAGGGGTTGGTTAAGCTTAGGGAAGGTATTAGCACCCTAAACTTCTGTAGTACTCTACCGGAACCTTTTGTTTATTGTTTACTATTTGCTTTAATTATTTTCTTAAGGTATACGTGTTGAGCTAAGGGATAGAATGACCTAAAAACCTAAGGGGTTAGTCCTAAGTTTACTCGGCAAGATTCGCATCTTGTGCCTACGTATCCTGGATAGGGAATGGAATCAAATTAATCGTAGTTCCCCTCGAAAGGGAGGTTAGAAACGTCTTGACTGTGGTCAAGGTTTCAATGGGAGTAAATGTATCTTAAGGACACGCTTACGTGGAGTGCGGAGACTCTAATCTCTATGTTGAAATATTGAATTAGGTTAGTGTTAAAATTAGGGATTCCACGGCGGGAAACCTAATATGAAGTGCGGCGACTCTTTGACCTAATGCTAGGGTAAAAGGTATATTAGTCCACGACAGGACGCCTGGAAGTATGAGTACGACGACTCAAAGTTTTATGGTTTGAAAGAGGAAGGATATAAGGGTTAAGGTTTGCTGACGCGGTGGTCAAATGGCTAGACCTTTCCTTCGGAGGGTGGAAATTACGATGAGAAAGGATAAGCAAGGAAAGTTGATACGCAATGAAGGTGGCGATAATATACAAGTGATACTAGCATGCGGATAATAATAATAATTGTAATGTTAGAGAAATGTACAAATAAAAATACGAAGAAAAGGTTAGTAACAATTTCATGTATAATTGAGAACGATGTTAAGAATGAAAATCAGACAGAAATTGAAATTAACCGGGATAGGATTTCATGCAGTTTTTTTGAGAAAAAGGTTTGAGGTTCATGCCATAAAAATGTTGGAATTTAAAAAAGGAGGGTCGGAACTTTTTAGTTTTAAAAAGAAAAGGATTTTAGTTTTAATTTTAAAAAAATAATTTAGTTTTAATTTTAAAAAAATGTTTTTCTAATCAAAAAAGAGTTATAGTTATATTTTAAAAAAGGGTTAGATTAAAGAAAAGTTAATCCCTAAATTAAATTCATTAATCAAATTTTTAGGGCAAGAAAATGGATTAAATTAGTTGTTAAATAAAAAAAGAATAGTTGTAAATTTATTGTTAATAATAATAAATAAACCAAAACAAAACATCAAATATAAAAAAAAGAAAATACAATAAAAAAAATAAATGGGTCGGGCTGGTACACCAATTCCTAAACCCGACCCAGTGGCCATCACATAAAAGACTGAAACAAAACTCTAGGGTTTAGAAACCCAATTGTTTCTGCAGCGGCACTACTCTCTTCTTCGTTCTTCGTTTGGTCTCAGTTATCTTCTCCTCATTCTCTCATTATCTTTTTCTTCTGATAATGTTTATCTGTAAAAAAACACAAAAATGTCAGACGGAAACGATCCTTACGGTTTTGGAAAGCGCTCGTGATGGTTTTGCTCGTTGAGATTGTGGCCAGTGATGTCCTTGACTGAGGCTTGTTCGGCTTCGGTTGTTATTCGTGGACACGATGATCTTTGTGATGATGGTGATTCGCGATGAACTCTGAGCCTCCGATTTTGCGAACCTGTTGATGTTCTAGTTGTTGGGCGATGATGTTGTTTCCTGAGCCTCAAGGTTTCCGGATTCGTTGAAGATTCTCAACCGAGAATCTCCGAATTTCGTTGAGACGGTGGGATTTAATGGCGGCTTTCGGTTGGTGTTTTTGATGAACTGGGTCTGTTTGGGTTCCTTCGCTGTTTGGTGTGTTTGACAGATTGAAGGTGTTTTTACAACAGTTAGGGTTTCGTCCGCCGTTTTTGGTGAGTTCGTTCTATTTTTCGTTTGGATTTCGCGGCTTCCCCCCGTTAGGGTTTCATCTTCTTCATTTTATATTGACTTTTTTCACTCTTGCTGGGCTTAGACTTATTTGATTTACGTTTTATTTTGATGATTTGATTGGATTTATGCTTCTGATATGATTTGGATTTGTTGGATCCTCGATGTTGGTTTGCTTTGGATTTTTCAGGTGGATCTATTTTTCTGATATGGTTTGGACTTAGATTCGCATTTGGTTCGATACTTCTGAATGGTTGATTTTTCTGATTTCACACCAATTCGGATTTGATTTATCAGATATCCATGGATTTACCTGATAGAAAATGGATATGGATTTTGATATTTCTGATGTGCTGGTTATTTTGTTTTGCATATCCACGTGATTTACTTGATGAAATTGGATACTTCTGTTTGGTTGGGAAATCACTTTTTCAAAACTCCTTTTTATCAGAAATGCTTATCCAAATAATCACTTTTTGCCAAAAACACTTCTTTTTCTCTTCCTCTGGCCGTCCCGAAAAAAGGAACATATATCTTTCGGTTTTAGTCTGAGGTCGTGAATATGAGTCGGGAGCCGGCTTCGACCTTCGTCGTTTCCCTCCTGACGTACCCGATGATGAACAACTGAGGGTATCAAACTAAAACCACTTTTCTATTATTCTAACGTTAACGCTTTTCTCTGTTTTGTGCAGGTACGAAAAAGTCGGGCGAAGAAACATGAAGAATCAACATGAAGACAATAGGACTTAGAAATGAAAATCAAATGTATTTTAATTTTTCTTTGTAATTTGGAATAAAAATAATATGAAGAAAATTCACAAATATTTCTATCCAAACTTGTCTGACTCCTCTTTTTGTAATTTCATCACAAACTAAATGGCTCTCATAATACAATTCGATTAAATCCCATTGATTGATTACCTCCGAATAACTCAACTGACAAAAAATTAATCGATTAAACTTAACAAACAGATTAAATTCACCATGTCAATTTAATACGAATAAATCCCAAAATAAATATTCGAATCAACTTATGTCATCCCAACACGTGCTGCTCCACTTTAAACTGATATAACCTTCAATTCCAATCCAATATTTTCCCAACTTAAGTCGTGCCTGGTGATAGAATCGGTATTGGCCTTGAACTAAGTAAAACAGAAAAGAAACAGAGAAATCCGATTGACATCAAAAACAGAACTATACTCCGCACTAAAAATTCAATTTGTGTCTCTGCTAACTAAATCCAATGTCCTGAACTGACTCGGCCAAAAAACCACACTTAAACAAATATAATAAATCCAGACTCGAGCCGAAATTTTCACTGTATTCCCTTAGAACTTGACAGGCAGATAGCAGAGGAACAGAAAAATAAGCGTCCATTAAAATAAATTCCACAGAGTGAATTCCCGCACCGATTCAAACCAAACAAACTAACATCTCACCATAATCATCCCCATATAATTAGAGAACGGCCCTGAAATCCACTGACAATAACGTCTCGACCCTTGAATAAATTACTGGTCCTCGAAAACTCCGACGTCAAACCTACTGTAAAATTCACTTCATCCTCATCCAAAACGCGGAACTTGGAAATGAAAACCCTAGTCGCTCGATGGATTCCTGACGATGATTCTGTTTCCTAAACTGTCAGCAAACAGTGAGTAAATGACCATTTTCCCCCTCAACAGTTAAAGTGCACCAGATGATTATTTCCTGCAAGAATCGACCAACTGCACAATCTTGTAAGTGGTTAGTTAAACGTAATGCAAAAAATGAGATGTAATGCGACATGAATCGACTAATCTAAGGGTAAAATTTGGGGTATTACAGTTGCCCCTATTTAAATAGCTTCACCGAATGATTTGAGCAGCGGAGACTCGAGGAATCACAGTGGAGGGATTTAAATACAGATAACCGAAAATTTTGCCCTTAGACGCAGTGATATGCAATGCTACGGACAAAATGAAACGAAATATAATGCTGACAATGCCATGAATCTAATATGATGCGTATGCTGGAATGATAAATGCAAGGATGCAGACGACACGACAACACAGGGGACAGACGCGCGAACAAACCACACACTGGGGAATACGACGCACTGGGGAAAATTCTAAAGTGATGGATCAACCGGTGCAGGCACAAACAGTTGTCACTTTAGGATGAAACGATAACACAGGATCCACACGGCGGTAGGATCAGGTAAACGACAACTGCTGGAATTTCTGGGTCATTCCTTTAAACGAAGAGATCAAGCGGGATCTTCAGGAATTATCAAAAAATATACAGAGAAACAAACATCAGAAACATCCAGAAGAACATCGAATGAACTCTGAAACACACCAGAGATATTCAGAAAAACATCGAATAGACTCGGGGACAAAGAAACACATTTCAGGGACAATCAGAAGAACATCGAATGAACTCTAAAACATACCAGAGATACTCGCAAAACCATCGAATAAAATCTAGGACGCATCCAGAAACAAAAGAACAACATCTATAGGAGCATGAGATGAAAACAAGTCTCTGAAGGTAAATCTGAAACATTTAGGAAATCAATAAATGTACGGGACAAGTTGAAGACATATCTGGAAGAACATCAGATAAGCAACAAAGGAGTTCTGGAAGAACGTCAGAACAAAAAATCAGTCTGGGAAAACATCAGAAAGAGATAGATCCAGAAAAACATCGGATGATATTCTGGAAAACCATCAGAATCACAGGGGTATCTGGAAAACCGTCAGATAGAGTTCTGGAAGAACATCAGAACAAAGACTCGATCTGAAAAACCATCAGAAGGAGGAATGTATCCAAAAAAAACATCGGATAAGATTCTAAAAAACCGTCAGAATCACAAGGAATTATCTGGAAAACCATCAGATAAATACTCAATCTAGAAAACCATCAGAAAGAGCAATAAATTTGGAAAACCATCGGATAGATTCTGGGAAACCATCAGAACCAAATGAATATCTGGAAAACCATCAGATACGTTCTGGATGAACATCAGAATAAGGACTCGATTTGGAAAACCATCAGAAAGAAATTATACATTCAACAGTGGCTTTGAATGAAGGGTATGAACACAATATATGAGAATAGCATGGGATATAAGATAAGGACAGACTTATCAGGAAAACCATCAGATGAGAAATGTCATATCTGGAAGAACGTCATATAGACACGACACAAAATTGTTTGGTAGGTGCCAAATAAGTTGGACTTTGACCACAAGGTAAGACGTGGATAAAACACGACCTCGGGAGAAATGAAAATGAGGATGAAACACTCATGATATGTATATGTATATGAATTATACAAATGATATATGATCAAATGCAAATGCAGACGCCGAAGACACAACTCAACTCTTTTGGTGAGATGACAAGACTGGAAGACTGATTCCTCAACACATACACCACTGCCACTTTGCTAAATTGTAATCAGGTTGATAGCTCTTGTAGGAAGGATGAAAAGCCGCATGGGGATCCTTCAAGTGAACTGCCCCAGATTAAACTGTCTATTGTAGATGAATTGATAATTGCTTCAGCTTGTCTTATTCTGAAAATGATTGTTTTGTTGTACCCTCGGAAGGCTTGCCCCAGTATGAGTCTTGAAAAATAATTTGGATAAACTGAATTTGAGAATGACTTGCCCCTTATAGGATCACCGACCAAGTTTCTCATTGTTTGAAAATTCCTTAGAGGAAAGCCAGTTTGCAAACAAAAATATTCATACCAACATGGTAATACAAAGTTCATGCAACTTTTGAAATCAAAATTATTTAAAAAGTGAAAAATAAATGAGTCGTTGGTCAGAACACGACAGTTCTAGATGCTCAAAGTTTAAAACAAAAGTGTACTGCCAAAATAAATGATTCACAAAGATCTTTTGGAGTCAGCTTACGCAACCTTACTGTAGTATGCTTTCAAAATAACCTTGCTTCAATTAGGTATTTTGAGGGTTGTAACGTGGCCTGGTTCACGGTTTAGGAAACAAAGGATAAAGGCTTAAATTATATTTGTACCCACCCCATCTGCATGATGATTTTCAGTCCTATGCTCAATTAACTCATATTATGCATTCAGGTTCCTATAGGTTAGGAATTGCACTGATGGTAGCAATGATGATTCAGAAGTTAAGGACCTATGGAAAGGCAGCCACTACTTCCCTATAACATTTAGTTGTTTTGACATTGAGGATTTTCAAGGTAAGTATTTAAAGATCTCCTCTTTTTATTATCCCTAACTTTTTCCTGAACTGTTTCTGTTAAAGCTAAACAGTCAGCGGGATGCCCCAGTTTTGCCTAAGTCTCCTTCATAGGTTTTGACTTAACGGACTTTTCTTTTGATTTTTTTTTGAAAGAAAGTGACTGTCTGACTTAACAATCACGGTGAACCATCATCGACTTTTGGCTTAAAAAACATCTTTGACACTTGTTTGCTGTGTGTGAAGGAAAATTGTGAGAGCAACCTTTATGTGAAAGGTGTATTGCAGGAACACACAACCAAGTTAACTGAGAACTACCCATACCCCAGGTTAAGATTGCGGGTTTTTTGTAAAGAAGAAACTCCAACTTCTAGGCTCAAAGGGGGTGACAAGGGAATAACTTCCTTATTTCTCTAGTGTTTGGGATTGAAACAATGCCTTACATCGTCAACAAAGTTTGATTGAAAGTATACTGACAGCAGTTATGGGTATAACGTTTTCGTCATCCTCCCTCCAATCATTGCATATCAAAAATTTGAACAAGGAGTAAATATTTGAAAGACTAAGCGTAAAGATGCAAATAATAGATAAAATGAATTAAATCAAAAGTTGCAATACCCAGTTCATTAATGTAAAAGTACAAACATAATTTGAAAGCAAATAGCTAATAACATAAGGAAAGTACAAACAACGAGAAACAAAAGCCTAGTTACTAAATCAGCGAGCCGTCCTGTCTGAAACACAAACAATCAGCTGGGGTTAGACCGAAACTTCACTTTTGATGCACTGGAAAAGGATTCTTTTGGACATTTGGAGGATTATCTGTAAAATCAAGTATTCCTTCTCTAACCAACTCGCATACTCTAGCTTTCAGTGCAAAATAATGCTCCAAGTCGTGGCCCGGGGCACCCTCATGAAAAGCACAATGGAGGTTAGCCCTAAATCCAGCTGGAGAGGGATTAGGAGGAGGTGGCAAAGCCTTTGTAGTGATCAGCCCTTGTTGAACCAGGTCAGGATAAAGTTCTGTGTAATTCATGGGAATAGGATCAAACTGATTCCTATTCTGATACTGGTTTTGTCTAACAACTGGATGTTGAGGAGTCTGAGCCGGCTGTGGAGCCGCAACATGATGATCAACAGGGTGAAGTACATGGCGAGGCTTTCTTGATTCAGACATAACAACATTGACCTGCTCCTCTTTCTTCTTATGGAAATTCTCATAGGATTTCTTTGCCCCATTATAAGATTCGGAAGCTTTGGATACCTTACCATTTTTCAAACCTTCTTCTAACCTTTGGCCAATAGTCACCAGATCTGTAAAGCTTGAAGAGACACTCCCAATCATCTTTTCCCAATAGAAAGAAGACAAAGTATCCATGAACATTCCTGTTAGTTCCTTCTCTGCTATAAGGGGTTCAACTTGAGAAGCTAACTCCCTCCAACGCTGAGCATATTCCTTGAACGACTCTTTTTCCTTCTGTGACATACTTTGAAGTTGACGGTGATCGGGAGCCATGTCCAAATTGTATTTGTACTGCTTCATAAAAGTATTGGCAAGATCCTAGAAGCAGTGGACGCTGTGATGCTCTAAGTTCATATACCATTTGAGAGAAGCACCACTCAAACTATCCTGAAAGCAATGGATGAACAGCTTCTGATTGTTGGTATAAGCTTCCATCTTTCGGAAGTACATGACTAAATGAGCTCTTTGACATGAGTGACCCTTATATTTAACGAACTCGGGAGTCTTGAATTTGGTAGGCATAACAAGACCAGAAACTAGGCACATATTGTCTGCATCAACATTGAAGAAATCAGTACCCTCAACTTCCTTGAGTCTCTTATCTATGATCTGAAACTGTTCACGGGTAATCTCAGGCTCGACAAAATCTTCATGGTCTTCCCCTTGAACACGACAGCGTTGTGCTAATATAGAGGATTCTCAAAAGGAGCTCGGACAGTCTGGCTAACAGTGTGGACCACAGGTCTGGGCTCGGTAAGGACAGGAGCTTAAAAAATCGGTCTGACAGTCTGACCAATCATAGCAGTAGATGCAAGAGGTGGAGAGTAGTTATGATGTAAACCAAACTCTGGCCAAGTAGATGGTGGCATCTGAACAGGAGGTGGAACACTTGAAACTTCCTGAATAACAGTCCTCTGAGGTGGTTCTCCTCTGGAAATCAGTACTTGAAGCATCTCGGTGAGCTTGGTCATGCCTGATTTCAACTCATCGATCTCCATTTAGATTTCTACATTATATGCTTCTTGTTCTGACATCATGCGTCTATAGTTAGCTCTGGTCTGATATCTGTGTCGAGAATCAGCTTGATGACTCAAAGAAACACTAGAAGATGAGAGAACCGAGAATGAGAAACCGGGGGGAAAATGTAATGCAAAAATGTGATGCTAATTCCATACAATGGCTTCAAGAATTTCAACAGTCGATTGCAAATATTCCTTTTTAGGAAAGCTGGAAACGTTTTTAGACTTTAAAATGTAGGACTTTTTAAATTTGCGAAGGACTGCTGAATTCCTTGAAACTAGGAATGATATGATGTTTTATGGATGCAATGCACAACCACAAACAACAAAAGGTCCTAGGCTAGAGGAACAATGAATGGATTTAAGGTCTACCCATCCCCAAAAGGTATGTACTATAGGGTAGTTGTACCTGCAGAACAAGGTTCTAAAGTGGTGCCCAAAGTCATCAGTCCATCCTTCGGATATTATCAACTTCCCGACTGACTCGAGGGTCGATAATATTCTCAAGAGAACCTCTTTTGAGTGTAGTATCGCGTAGCAACTATTGTAGGACTACTCCCACCTAGTCCCCGCACTACGTCCTATATAAGGCCAAGGTGGTGTTAAGGTACTACGGTCCCCAGTATCACAAACTCCAACCGAAAATAGTAAACGTTTTCACGACTAAATCGTTCAACCGAACCATTATCGAAAGGGTATCAACTAAGCGGTGATTCTCAAGTCAACTTGGTTTGGACTCATTCCCTACAAGCCTCGTCGAATATCTCACCATCCTATAATAATGTCACTCAAGTCCGGGAGTAGGACTTATCTCACAGCATAATATATACCCCTAAGCAAGGTACAAATTGATATACATATAAATAGACAAATAGTGAAGAAAATAGTAAGAAATAAACAAAATAGGGGTAACCCTTAAAAGTTAGGACATTCCCCAGTGAAGACGCCATTTTTCTGTTGCGGTGGAAATAGGATATCAATCTATTACTTAGTTTGAATCACATCTTTAGTTCACAACCACTCTTTGATTTATCCGAAGGAAAAGGTCAAAAGAGGAAAAATCTAATTTTGCATCGTAAAGACAATGCGAGAAGAGATCTAGGTAAGGGGTTGGTTAAGCTTAGGGAAGGTATTAGCACCATAAACTTCTGTAGTACTCTACAGGAACCTTTTGTTTATTGTTTACTATTTGCTTTAATTATTTGCTTAAGGTATATGTGCTAAGCTAAGGGATAGAGTGACCTAAAAACCTAAGGGCTAAGTCCTAAGTTTACTCGGCAAGATTCGCATCTTGTGCTTACGTATCCTGGATAGGGAATGGAATCAAATTAATCGTAGTTCCCCTTGAAAGGGAGGTTAGAAACGTCTTGACCGTGGTCAAGGTTTCAATGGGAGTAAACGTATCCTAAGGACACGCTTACATGGAGTGCGGAGACTCCAATCTCTATGTTGAAATATTGAATTAGGTTAGGGTTTAAATTAAGGATTCCACGGCGGCAAACCTAATATGGAGTGCGGCGACTCTTTGACCTAATGCTAGGGTAAAGGGTATATTTGTCCACGGCGGGACGCTTAGAAGTATGAGTACGGTGACTTAAAGTTTTATGGTTTGAAAGAGGAAGGATATTAAGGGTTAAGGATTGCTAATGCGGTGGTCAGATGGCTAGACCTTTCCTTCGGAGGGTGGAAATTACGAAGAGAAAGGATAAGCAGGGAAAGTTGATACGCAATGAAGGTGGCGATAATATACAAGTGATACTAAGATGCAGATAATAATAATAATTGTAATGTTAGAGAAAGGTACAAATAAAAATACGAAGAAAAGGTCAGTAACAATTTTATGTATAATTGAGAACGATGTTAAAAATGAAAATCAGACAGAAATTGAAATTAACCGGGATAGGATTTCGTGCGGTTTTTTGAGAAAAAGGTTTCAGATTCATGCCATAAAAATGTTCGAATTTAAAAAAGGAGGGTGGGAAATTTTTATTTTTAAAAAGAAAGGATTTTAGTTTTAATTTTTAAAAAATGTTTTAGTTCTAAATTTCAAAAAATGTTTTTCTAATAAAAAAAGAGTTATAGTTATATTTTAAAAAAAAGGGTTAGATTAGAGAAAAGTTAATCCCTAAATTAAATTCATTAATCAAGTTTTTACGGCAAGAAAATGGATTAAATTAGTTGTTAAATAAAAAAAGAAAAGTTAGTTGTAAATTTATTGTTAATAATAATAAATAAACCAAAACAAAACATCAAATATAAAAAAGAAAATACAATAAAAAACTAAACGGGTCGGGCTGGGTCACCAATTCGTAAACCCGACCCGGTGGCTATCACATAAAAGACTGAAACAAAACTCTAGGGTTCAGAAACCCTATTTTTTCCGCGGCGGCACTACTGTCTTCTTCGCTCTTCGTCTGGTCTCCGTTATCTTCTCGTCATTCTCTCATTATCTTTTTCTTCTGATAATGTTTATCTGTAAAAAACACAAAAATGTCAGACGGAAACGATCCTTACGGTTTCAGAAAGCGCTCGTGATGGTTTTGCTCTTTGAGATTGTGGCCAGTGATGTCCTTGACTGAGGCTTGTTCGGCTTCGGTTGTTATTCGTGGACATGATGATCTTTGTGATGATGGTAATTCGCGATGAATTCTGAGCCTCCGATTTCGTGAACCTGTTGATGTTCTAGTTGTTGGGCGATGGTGTTGTTTCCTGAGCCTCAAGGTTTCCGGATCCGTTGAAGATTCTCAATCGAGAATCTCCGGATTTTGTTGAGATGATGGGATTTAACGACGACTTTCGGTTGGTGGTTTTGATGAAATGGGTCCGTTTGGGTTCCTCCGCCGTTTGGTGTGTTGACGGATTGAAGGTGTTTTTACAACAGTTAGGGTTTCGTCCGCCGTTTTTGGTGAGTTCATTCTGTTTTTCGTTTGGATTTCGCGGCTTCCCCCCATTAGGGTTTCATCTTCTTCATTTTATATTGACTTTTTTCACTCTTGTTGGGCTTGGACTTATTTGATTTACGTTTTATTTTGATGATTTGATTGGATTTATGCTTATGGTATGATTTGGATTTGTTGGATCCTTGATGTTGGTTTGCTTTGGATTTTTCAGGTGGATCTGTTTTTCTGATATGGTTTGGACTAAGATCCGAATTTGGTTCGATACTTCTGGATGGTTGATTTTTCAGATTTCACACTAATCCGGATTTGATTTATCAGATATCCATGGATTTACCTGATAGAAAATGGATATGGATTTTGATATTTCTGATGTGTTGTTATTTTGTTTTGCATATCCACGTGATTTACTTGATGAAATTGGATACTTCTGTTTGGTTTGGAAATCACTTTTTCAAAACTCCTTTTTATCAGAAACGCTTATCCAAATAATCACTTTTTGCCAAAAAAACACTTCTTTTTCTCTTCCTCTGGTCGTCCCGAAAAAAGGAACAGATATCTTCCGGTTTTAGTCTGAGGTCGTGAATATGAGTCGGGAGCCGGCTTCGACCTTCGTCGTTGCCCTCCCGACGTACCCGATGATGAACAACTGAGGGTATCAAACTAAAACCACTTTTCTATTATTCTAAAATTAACGATTTTCTCTGTTTTGTGCAGGTACGAAAAAGTCGGGTGAAGAAACTTGAAGAATCGACATGAAGACAATAGGACTTAGAAATGAAAATCAAATGTATTTTAATTTTTCTTTGTAATTTGTAATAAAAATAATATGAAGAAAATTCACAAATATTTCTATCCAAACTTGTTTGACTCCTCTTTTTGTAATTTCATCACAAACTAAATGGCTCTCATAATACAATTTGATTAAATCCCAATGATTGATTACCTCCGAATAACTCAACTGACTATAAATTAGTGGATTAAACTTAACAAACGGATTAAATTCACCATGTTAATTTAATATGAATAAATCCCAAAATAAATATTCGAATCAACTTATGTCATCCCAACACGTGCTGCTCCACTTTAAACTGATATAACCTTCAATTACAATCCAATATTTTCCCAACTTAAATCGTGCCTGGTGATAGAATCGGTACTGGCCTTGAACTAAGTAAAATTGAAAAGAAACAGAGAAATCCAATTGACATCAAAAACAGAACTATACTCTGCACTAAAAATTCAATTTGTGTCTCTGCTAACTAAATCCAATGTCCTGAACTAACTCGGCCAAAAAACCACACTTAAACAGATATAATAAATCCAGACTCGAGCTGAAATTTCCATTGTATTCCCTTAGAACTTGACAGGCAGATAGCAGAGGAACAGAAAAATAAGCGTCCGTTAAAATAAATTCCACAGAGTGAATTCCCGCACCGATTCAAACCAAACAAACTGACATCTCACCATAAATAGCCCCATATAATTAGACAACGGCCCTGAAATCCACTGACGACAACGTCTCGGCCCTCGAATAAATTACTGGTCTCGATAATTCCAACGTCAAACCTACTGTAAAATTCACTTCATCCTCATCCAAAACGCGGAACTTGGAAACGAAAACCCTAGTCACTCGATGGATTTCTGACGATGATTCTGCTTCCTAAACTGTCAGCAAACAGTGAGTAAATGACCATTTCGCCCCTCAACAGTTAAAGTGCACCAAATGTTTATTTCCTGCAAGAATCGACCAACTGCATAACCTTGTTAGTGGTTAGCTAAATGCAATGCAAAAAATGAGATGTAATGCGATATGAGTCGACTAATCTAAGGATAAATTTGGGGTATTACACAAGGTGATAAATTTCTCCCATGACGCTCCCAACGTCATACAAAATCCTATGCCAAATCACGGACAAGCCGGAGTTAGTGCGATCATCAAGAATGATGGTTTAGATTTGATAACAGACGTCAGTGAGCTGAAGACGCTGTTGAGCTTCGTAAAAGCTAGGCTGTTGAAAGGGGGTGTTTACCCGGGATGTACTAAAGACTGTGCCGAATGTTTGAATGATCCTGAGGGATGTGTGAAATTGAGGGGTTGTGTGCAAGGTATGATGGACAGTGGAGTATTGCAGTTTAATCGGGTTGTTGAGAGTAAATCTGAAGAGTTGATAACTGAGAAGAGGGATGAGATTGCAACGATCTCCATTCCGTATAAAACTATTACCATTTCTGCTCCCAGACCACCGACGATTGTCATTACAAAAGCTGGTCCCGTGCCTTTTGAGGATACTAAGGCTATTCCATGGAATTATGGAGCCGAGGTATATTTTAACGGACAAAAGCTAGATTTGAAGAGTCCGCATGTTGAGTCAGTGGAGAATCTGGTTGGTGCAGGAGGAATTACCCGAAGTGGTCGAGTCTTTTCACCACCCGAGGTGGTGGCTGATAAAGTAGACAAAGGAAAGGGTAAAATGGTTGTGGAGGAAACCTCTCAGGCTGGAGAGAAATAATTTTTGGCAAAAGATGTAGAAGAGTTTATGAGGCTAATAAGAAAGAGCGACTACAAGATAGTCGACCATCTGCAGCAAACGCCTTCTAAAATTTCTATATTGTCATTGTTGCTATGCTCGGAAGCACATCGAAATGCATTGCTAAGGACATTGAATACTGCGTACGTGCCTTAGGAAATTTCAGTAAACCAACTCGAAGGAGTTGTCGCATACGTGAACGTAGGGAATGGTCTTGGTTTTACGGACCTAGAGTTGACGCCGAAGGGCAGAAATCACAACAGCGCGTTGCATATTTCGATTGATTGTCGTGGAGATGTTATGTCCCGTGTTTTGGTGGACACCGGGTCATCTCTAAATGTACTTCCTAAGAAAGCATTAATGAAACTAGACACTCGAGGGCTGATGTGTACACCTAGTGATTTAGTGGTGAGAGCTTTCGACGGAGCCAGACGGTCAGTGTTTAGAGAGGTGACGCTGCCTATTTAGGTGGGGCCTGAGGTATTCGATGCAATGTTCTATATAATGGACATCCAGCCGGCTTATAGCTGCTTATTAGGCTATCAGTGGATTCACTCAGCGGGAGCCCTGACTTCAATGCTGCATCAGAAACTCAAATATATGGTTGGTGGTAGCATCGTTACCGTATATGGAGAATAAGACATATTAGTTAGCCATTTATCTTCATTTAAATATGTTGAAGTGGATGGGGAGATCCACGAAACTCTCTGTCAAGCATTCGAAACGGTCCAGGTTAAGGACAAGTCTCCTGCAACGAACAAAGCGCCCAAAGTGGCCATATCTTCTTTCAAGGAAGCCCAGGCGACAGTGCAGTCTGGGGCAGCACAGGGTTGGGGCCAGGTTCTTGACATCCCCAATAAGCAGGATAAGTTTAGCTTGGGGTACAACCCATCTGCTTCATCATCCTCACAGAGCGCTCTGTGCTACAAAGGACCAGTGTTGTTCACCCCGGGAGGTGTCATTTTCGAACGCATCAACGCTGTTTCCGATGAAGAAGGGGATAGCGATTGCGACATGGATGCTTGGATCAAGCCTTGCACGCCAGGACAGAGTCTGCACAATTGGTCTATCCAGGAGCTCATTCAAGTGACTATTGGACAATAATGATCTATTTTCCCGATTATTGTACGACCCTATGTTCTACCTGGAGCATAGGTGTATTTTGTCAGGTCCTTGCTTGTTTATAATTGAACATTTTTGTCAATAAATCAAAGGGCGTTGTTTCTCATTCAAATTTTGTGATCCTTTTTATTCCTGTTTTATGTTTAACAATAAAATGGCAATGTGGTTTTGTGTTGCATATCATTTGAAGCATTTAACATTGTTATTGCAGGACTCACATAATTACAGATGACACCGATTCAGAACCCCCTATGACTCGATTCGACTTTGATCACCCGATATTTCAAGCTGAAGAAGAGATTGATGAGGATGACGACTTGCCGGAAGAGCTAGCCAGACTCTTGAAACAAGAAGAAAAGATCATTCTGCCTAATTAGGAAGAGATTGAGGTCATCAATTTGGGTTCTGAAGAAGTTGTCAGAAATGTCAGAATAAGGGCCGCGCTGCAGAGTGACATCAAGCAAAGACCGATCGAGATGCTTCGAGAGTATAGTGACATCTTTGCTTGGTCCTACGAAGACATGCCCAGGCTTAACACTGATATAGTGGTTCATCGCTTGCCGTTGCGCGAAGAGTGTCCACCGGTCAAACAGAAGCTCAGAAGGACGAGACCAGACATGGCTGTAAAAATCAAAGAAGAAGTCCAGAAGCAGTTGGACACTGGATTTTTAGCCGTGACAACTTACCCTCCGTGGGTCGCCAACATAGTGCCTGTGCCGAAGAAAGACGGTAAGGTACGGATGTGTGTTGATTATCGAGATTTGAATAAGGCGAGTCCAAAGGATGATTTCCCGCTCCCTCATATTGGCGTTTTGGTCGACAATACTACTCATTTTTTTGTATTCTCCTTCATGGATGGTTTTTCGGGTTATAACCAGATCAAGATGGCACCGGAGGATATGGAGAAAACGAAGTTTATCACGCAGTGGGGGACGTTTTGTTATAAGGTAATGCCTTTTGGGTTGAAAAATGCAGGGGCAACCTATCAGCGGGCTATGGTCACTTTGTTTCATGATATGATTCATCACGAGATTGAAGTATATGTTGATGACATGATAGCAAAGTCCCAAACGGAGAAAGGACATCTGGTCAATTTGCCGAAACTGTTTGAAAGGCTCAAGAAGTTCAAATTAAGGTTGAATCCTAACAAGTGTACTTTCAGAGTATGGTCAGGAAAACTACTGGGGTTCATTGTCAGCGGAAAGGGAATCAAGGTCGATCCTGCCAAAATAAAAGCTATATAAGATATGCCAGCGCCGAAGACAGAAAAAGAGGTTCCCAGTTTTCTGGGGAGGTTGAACTATATTGCTCGGTTCATATCTCATCTCATAGCCACATGTGAACGAATGTTCAAGCTGTTGAAAAAAGATCAGGCGATCGTCTAGAATAATAATTGCCAAAGGGCGTTTGACAAAATTAAAGAATATCTGCAGGAACCTCCAATATTGATACCCCTGGTAGCTGGAAGAACATTAATCATGTACTTAACAGTTCTTGAGAACAACATGGGTTGCGTTCTCAGTCAACACGACGAGTCTGGAAGAAAAGAACATGCTATATACTATCTGAATAAAAAGTTCACAGATTGTGAGTCTCGTTACTCGATGCTTGAGAAAACATGTTGCGCACTCGCGTGGGCTGCCAAACGTTTGAGAAAGTATATGCTTAATCATACAACCATGTTGATTTCAAAGATGGATCCAATCAAGTATGTCTTCGAAAAGTAAGCGCTTTCAGGCAGAATTTCCAGGCGGCAAATGGTACTGACAGAGTACGACATCCAATATGTTTCCCAGAAGGCCATCAAAGGAAGTGTTCTGTTAGAGTACCTTGCTGAACAGCCTATGAAGACTATCAACCAATGAAGTTTAAATTTCCTGACGAAGACATTATGTTCCTTAAAAGAAAGCACCGCGAAGAGCCATTACCCGACGAAGAGCCAGAGAGGAGTTCTCAGTGGTAATTGATATTTGACGGTGCTGTTAATTTGTACGGAAGTGAAATTGGGGCAATCATTACAACTCCCCATGGGTCTCATATCCCATTCATTGATAGGTTAACATTCCCGTGCACCAACAACGAAGCGGAATATGAAGGGTGCATCATGGGTTTAAAAGAAGCCATTGATCTGAGATCAAGAATCTCGATGTGTACAGTGATTCAATGCTTGTTGTTAATCAAATCAAAGGAGAGTGGGAAACCCGTTATCCTAATCTGATTCCTTAAAAAGACTATGCAAGGAGGTTGTTTCCCTTCTTCAATCGGGTGGAGTTCCATCACGTGCCTCGAGGGGAGAACAGATGGCAGACACTCTGGCTACGTTGGCTTCAATGTACAAAGTGAACTTCTGGAATGATGCTCCCAGAATTGTCATTTCTTGCCTCGACATGCCGATATTCGTATTCGCCATTGAGAAAGCTGCCGATGGCAAGCCGTGGTTTTTATGATATACAGAACTTCCTCAAGAAACAAGAGTAACCGCCAGGGGCTTCGGCCCAGGATAAGAAGACTCTGAGGAGGTTGGCTGGGAACTTTTATCTGAACCCAAATGGTGTGCTTTATAGAAGGAACCACGACCTCGTGTTATTGAGATGCATGGACGAAAAGGAAGCAACGCTGCTTATGGAAGAGGTCCACGAGGGTACTTTTGGTACACATGCCGGCGGGCATGCAATGTCTCAGAAACTGTTACGAGCAGGGTATTATTGGCTAACCATGGAGTCAGATTGTTTCAAATTTGCGAAGAAATGCCATAAATGCCAGATTTATGTAGACAAAATTCATGTACCGCTGAACCCGTTGAATGTTAAGGCGTCCCCGTGGCCTTTCTCTATGTGGGGAATTGACATGATTAGTAAGATCGAGCCAACCGCATCCAACGAACATCATTTCATCCTGGTCGCCATCGACTACTTCACCAAATGGGTTGAAGCAAGCTTCGTACGCGAACGTTACCAAGCAAGTGGTAGCTAGATTCATAAAGAGGGACATCATCTGTAGATACCGAGTGCCCGAGCGAATCATTACTGATAATGGTTCAAACCTTAACAATAAGATGATGAAGGAATTGTGCCAGAACTTCAAAATCGAGCATCACAACTCATCTCCCTATCGTCCGAAGATGAATGGCGTTGTTGAAGCGACCAACAAGAATATCAAGCGGATAGTGCAAAAGATGGTTGCCACTTACAAGGATTGACACAAGATGTTGCCCTTTGCTCTTCACGGTTATCGTACTACGGTACGCACTTCAACCAGGGCAACTCCTTTCTCGCTGGTATATGGTATGGAAGCTGTCCTACCATTAGAGGTCGAGATTCCCTCTTTAAGAGTTTTGGTCGATGTCAAGCTTGATGAGGCAGAATGGATATGAAACAAATCGAACCATCTTAGCTTGCTGGATGAGAGAGGTTAGCGTCTATTGCATACAGTCGGTTGTATCAGAGCCGGATGAAGAAAGCTTTCGATAAGAAGGTGCGCCCTTGAAGCTTTCAGACGGGCGATCTTGTGCTGAAAAAGATTCTCCTACCACAATCAGATCACAGGGGAAAATTGACTCCCAACTACGAAGGTCCGTATGTTGTTCAAAAGGTCTTCTCTAGAGGAGCCTTGTTGTTATCCACCATGGATGGTTAGGACTTTACATCCCCTGTGAATGCAGATGCAGTTAAAAAATACTTTGCTTAAAATGACCCGCTGGACGATAAAAGAATATCTAGGAAAAAAATGGGACATCCCGGCGAACCATAAAAAGAATGTGTTCAGGAAAAAAGTAGGGATATAAATGAAAAGATTTAAACCCGCAAAGTCGAAAACCCAAAAGGGAGGCTTTGGCAAAAATAGGTATCCCGGTGAATTGAAAATCCGCAAGGGCGATTCGCGCAAAAGTTTGGGATTGCAAAGCAAATGACTGCGATCTGCGTGTGATACACCATAAAGACCAATACAAGAGTTCCATGTTAAAAAACTCACAAATTTCATTATAAAAACCATAGCACAAGTTCGAAGTGAAAAAACTCACCAATTTTACTATAAACACCGTTACAAAAGTTCAAAGTTACAAAACTCACCAATTTCATTATAATGACCAATACAAAAGTTCAAAGTTATAAAAACTCACAAGTTTTTACTAGAAAGGCCATTTCAAATGTTCAGAGTGAATAAAACTCAAAAGTTTCACGCTAAAAACATACACAATAGTTCCAAGTTAAAAAATCTCAACAATTTCACTATCAAGACCTTGACAAAAGGACCAAGTTAAAAAACTCTCCAATTTCACTATAAAGACCATGACAAAATTTTTAAGTGAAAAATCTCACCAGTTTCATTATCAAGGCTATAAAAAAGTTCAAAGTTAAAAAACACTCCAATTTTACTCAAAAGACCATAACAAAAGTTTAAAGTGAAAAAAGCTCACAAATTTTACTATAAAGACTATTAAAAAAGTTCCAAATCAAATAACTCAGCCATTTCACTATAAAGAACAAAGCAAAATTTCCAATTGAAAAAACTCACCAATTTCACTATAAAAAACATAACAAGGGTTCCTTGCGAAAAACTCGCCAATTTCACTATAAAGACCATATGAAAAAGTACGATGTTAAAAAATTCACCAGTTTCTCTCTAAAAATCTTAACAATAGTTCAAAGTAAAAAAAATACACCAATTTCACCATAAAGACCAATACAAGAGTTCCACGTTAAAAAACTCACAGACCTCATTATAAAAACCATAACACAAGATCCAAATGAAAAAAATCACCAATTTCACTATAAACACCGTTACAAAAGTTCAAAGTTACAAAACTCACCAATTTCATTATAATGACCATTACAAACGTTCAAAGTTAAAAAAAATCACAAGTTTTTACTATAAAGGCCATTACAAATGTTCCGAGTGAAAAAACTCAAAAATTTCACGATAAAAACATAAACAATAGTTCCAAGATAAAAAATCTCAACAATTTCACTATCAAGACCATAACAAAAGGACTAAGTTAATAAACTCTCCAATTTCACTATAAAGACCATAATAAAAGTTTTAAGTGAAAAAACTCACCACTATCAATGCCATAAAAAATTCAAAGTTTAAAAGCTCCCCAATTTTACTCTAAAGACCATAACAAAATTTTAAAGTGAAAAAACTCACCAATTTTACTATAAAGACTATTACAAAAGTTCCAAATTAAAAAACTCAGCAATTTCACTATAAAGAACAAAGCAAAATTTCCAATTGAAAAAACACACCAATTTCACTATAAAAAACATAATAATGGTTCCTTGCGAAAAACTCGCCAATTTCACTATAAAGACCATAAGAAAAGTACAATGTTAACAAACTCACCAATTTCTCTCTAAAAACCTAAACAATAGTTTAAAGTAAAAACAAATCACCAATTACACCATAAAGACCAATACAAGAGTTCCATGTTAAAAAACTCACAGATTTCATTATAAAAACCATAGCACAAGTTCGAAGTGAAAAAACTCACCAATTTCACTATAAACACCGTTACAAAAGTTCAAAGTTACAAAACTCACCAATTTCATTATAATGACCAATACAAAAGTTCAAAGTTATAAAAACTCACAAGTTTTTACAGGAAAGGCCATTTCAAATGTTCAGTGTGAATAAAATTCAAAAGTTTCACGATAAAAACATAAACAATAGTTCCAAGTTAAAAAATCTCAAAAATTTCACTATCAAGACCTTGAGAAAAGGACCAAGTTAAAAAACTCTTCAATTTCACTATAAAGACCATAACAAAATTTTTAAGTGAAAAATCTCACCAGTTTCATTATCAAGGCCATAAAAAAGTTCAAAGTTAAAAAACACTCCAATTTTACTCAAAAGACCATAACAAAAGTTTAAAGTGAAAAAAACTCACAAATTTTACCATAAAGACTATTACAAAAGTTCCAAATTAAATAACTCATCCATTTCACTATAAAGAACAAAGCAAAATTTCCAATTGAAAAAACTCACCAATTTCACTATAAAAAACATAACAAGGGTTCCTTGCGAAAAACTCGCCAATTTCACTATAAAGACAATATGAAAAGTACAATGTTAAAAAATTCACCAATTTCTCTCTAAAAATCTTAACAATAGTTCAAAGTAAAAAAAAAATACACCAATTTCACCATAAAGACCAATAAAAGAGTTTCACGTTAAAAAACTCACAGACCTCATTATAAAAACCATAACACAAGATCCAAATGAATAAATTCACCAATTTCACTACAAACACCGTTACAAAAGTTCAAAGTTACAAAACTCACCAATTTCATTATAATGACCATTACAAACGTTCAAAGTTAAAAAAACTCACAAGTTTTTACTATAAAGGCCATTACAAATGTTTTGTGTGAAAAAACTCAAAAATTTCACGATAAAAACATAAACAATAGTTCCAAGTTAAAAAATCTCAACAATTTCACTATCAAGACCATAACAAAAGGACCGAGTTAATAAACTCTCCAATTTCACTATAAAGACCATAATAAAAGTTTTAAGTGAAACACTCACCACTATCAATGCCATAAAAAATTCAAAGTTAAAAAACTCCTCAATTTTACTCTAAAGACCATAACAAAATTTTAAAGTGAAAAACTCACCAATTTTACTATATATTTCAAAAGTTCCAAATTAAAAAACTCAGCAATTTCACTATAAAGAACAAAGCAAAATTTCCAATTGAAAAAACTCACCAATTTCACTATAAAAAACATAACAATAGTTCCTTGCGAAAAACTCGCCAATTTCACTATAAAGACCATAAGAAAAGTACAATGTTAACAAACTCACCAATTTCCCTCTAAAAACCTCAACAATAGTTCAAAGTAAAAAAATTCACCAATTACACCATAAAGACCAATACAAGAGTTCCATGTTAAAAAACTCACAGATTTCATTATAAAAACCATAGCACAAGTTCGAAGTGAAAAAACTCACCAATTTCACTATAAACACCGTTACAAAACTTCAAAGTTACAAAACTCACTAATTTCATTATAATGACCGATACAAAAGTTCAAAGTTATAAAAACTCACAAGTTTTTACTAGAAAGGTCGTTTCAAATGTTCAGAGTGAATAAAACTCAAAAGTTTCACGATAAAAACATAAACAATAGTTCCTAGTCAAAAAATCTCAACAATTTCACTATCAAGACCTTGACAAAAGGAACAAGTTAAAAAACTCTCCAATTTCACTATAAAGACCATAACAAAATTTTTAAGTGAAAAATCTCACCAGTTTCATTATCAAGGCCATAAAAAAGTTCAAAGTTAAAAAGACACTCCAATTTTACTCAAAAGACCATAACAAAAGTTTAAAGTGAAAAAAGCTCACAAATTTTACTATAAAGACTATTACAAAAGTTTCAAATTAAATAACTCATCCATTTCACTATAAAGAACAAAGAAAAATTTCCAATTGAAAAAACTCAACAATTTCACTATAAAAATCATAACAAGGGTTCCTTGCGAAAAACTCGTCAATTTCACTATAAAGACCATATAAAAAGTACAATGTTAAAAAATTCACCAATTTCTCTCTAAAAATCTTAAACAATAGTTCAAAGTAAAAAAATACACCAATTTCACCATAAAGACCAATACAAGGGTTCCACGTTAAAAAACTCAGAGTCCTCATTATAAAAACCATAACACAAGATCCAAATGAATAAATTCACCAATTTCACTATAAACACCGTTACAAAAGTTCAAAGTTACAAAACTCACCAATTTCATTATAATGACCATTACAAACGTTCAAAGTTAAAAAAAAACTCACAAGTTTTTACTATAAAGGCCATTACAAATGTTCCGAGTGAAAAACTCAAAAATTTCACGATAAAAACATAAACAATAGTTCCAAGTTAAAAAATCTCAACAATTTCACTATCAAGACCATAACAAAAGGACCAAGTTAATAAACTCTCCAATTTCACTATAAAGACCATAATAAAAGTTTTAAGTGAAAAAACCCACCACTATCAATGCCATAAAAAATTCAAAGTTAAAAAGCTCCCCAATTTTACTCTAAAGACCATAACAAAATTTTAAAGTGAAAAGACTCACCAATTTTACTATAAAGACCATATAAAAAGTACAATGTTAAAAAATTCACCAATTTCTCTCTAAAAATCTTAACAATAGTTCAAAGTAAAAAAAATACACCAATTTCACCATAAAGACCAATACAAGGGTTCCACGTTAAAAAACTCAGAGTCCTCATTATAAAAACCATAGCACAAGTTCGAAGTGAAAAAACTCACCAATTTCACTATAAACACCGTTACAAAAGTTCAAAATTACAAAACTCACCAATTTCATTATAATGACCAATACAAAAGTTCAAAGTTATAAAAACTCACAAGTTTTTACTAGAAAGGTCATTTCAAATGTTCAGAGTGAATAAAACTCAAAAGTTTCACGATAAAAACATAAACAATAGTTCCAAGTTAAAAACTCAACAATTTCACTATCAAGACATTGACAAAAGGACCAAGTTAAAAAACTCTCCAATTTCACTATAAAGACCATAATAAAATTTTTAAGTGAAAAATCTCACCAGTTTCATTATCAAGGCCATAAAAAAGTTCAAAGTTAAAAAACACTCCAATTTTACTCAAAAGACCATAACAAAAGTTTAAAGTGAAAAAAGCTCACAAATTTTACTATAAAGACTATTACAAAAGTACCAAATTAAATAACTCATCCATTTCACTATAAAGAACAAAGCAAAAATTCCAATTGAAAAAACTCACCAATTTCACTATAAAAAAACATAACAATGGTTCCTTGAGAAAAACTCGCCAATTTCACTATAAAACCATATGAAAAGTACAATGTTAAAAAATTCACCAATTTCTCTTTAAAAATCTTAACAATAGTTCAAAGTCAAAAAAATTCACCAATTTCACCATAAAGACCAATACAAGAGTTCCACGTTAAAAAACTCACAGACTTCATTATAAAAACCATAACACAAGTTCCAAATGAAAAAATTCACCAATTTCACTATAAACACCGTTACAAAAGTTCAAAGTTACAAAACTCACCAATTTCATTAGAATGACCATTACAAAAGTTCAAAGTTAAAAAAACTCACAAGTTTTTACTATAAAGGCCATTACAAATGTTTCGAGTGAAAAAACTCAAAAATTTCACGATAAAAACATAAACAATAGTTCCAAGTTAAAAAATCTCAACAATTTCACTATTAAGACCATAACAAAAGAACCAAGTTAATAAACTCTCCAATTTCACTATAAAGACCATAATAAAAGTTTTAAGTGAAAAAACTCACCACTATCAATGCCATAAAAAAATTCAAAGTTAAAAAACTCCCCAATTTTACTCTATAGACCATAACAAAATTTTAAAGTGAAAAAACTCACTTCATTGCTTAGTGGTTTAGGAAGACTTGAGGGCCGTTCATCCAAGTCAATCTCTTCTGAAGATGGAGCATTGGAAAGACATCGAAGTCACGTGAGTCATAAAGGGATCAGCTCATGGTGTTCGTCTACACCACATTGCCAACATGTCTGTACACTTTTGTTTATTTCTGTACATATCTGTATGCTTTTTGCGCAGCTTCCTCTTTTCAGGGGTTTGCATCTGTTGTAAAACTTTGTCTAATTACAGGCCATTTATCAATAAACATATACTATTCAGTAGTTTGTTTGCTTTGTTTTAACTTTTACTGTTTTGTTTGTGAAAAACGCCCGATGTTTTTGATAAACTTGCACATTCATAAACTTGCAAGCCTTGACCAATAATTGTTAAAACTTTGATTTAACTGAACAACGTCACGAATGACGATTGAGATAGCTCCTTTCGTGTAGGATATCTTGTTTGTTTGTTCATTTTTGCAGGGTCGTTACCCCCGGGGCAAAAAGGTATGGATAAAATTCACTTTCTCCCTAACCAAAATCCATTCCTCAACAATTGGAGTTTGCATCTCTATCCTCAGTAGAGTTATATGCACATTAAAAGACTGGTTAGATGCATATCCTTATCCCTGGCAGTTGGTTAATACACATTTAATCCCCACAAATTGCAGGTATGTGCCTACTCCCTCAGCAAGTCAAGGTCAGATTTCCTTCCACCAGGCAGGTGTGGAATCTTTCCCAGCAGTGGGTTAGCGTACAGTTTTCTCTAGCAGATTGTCTGTAAGTATTCAGCCCTCAGCATTTCAGACTGAGGTTGCTGGCAGAGTTGATTCCCCCGTAGATTTATTGATTCCCCGGTAGGTAAGATGTGATCCCAGTGTCCGTTCATCTTTCCTCAACAAAGCTTTTGTTCCCTAGAAGAGTCGTATCCTGGAAGGTTATTCATGGCATTTGATATTCTCCGTCTGGTGAGAGTGGCTGCTTAACAGCCTATTTGTCTCCCCAGTAGATTCGTCTATTTCCCCAGAAAAGTTCGTATTCTGGAAGGTCGTTCATGGAATTTTCCCCAACTGAGTTAGCCATCCAGAGTTCGTTTCCTCAGCATAAGTCCAATCGTCATGGGCACGTATGAGCTATCCCCAGCAGGGTGGTTTTCTTTTCCCAGCAGGATGGGGTTCCTATCTTCTTCAGCATTTATTTTGCTGAATCGGTTTCGTTGCCTTTGCGTCCGTGCATAGCATCTACCCAAATGCGTAGCATTTCCATCTCATATGGAGCATTACGCCATTTTCAAACATATGCATTCTGAAACATAAGCCAGGTTGTTGCTTCTTTGCTTTCAGGTGTATCTCCCACAGGTGATCATTATCCCTGCACGTGTGGTTTTCAGTCCCGACAAACTTGATGCGTTTATTTCTCCCTCGGTTTATGTTATTCCCCAGCGGCGTCGCCGGACTTTGGTTGGTGAAATTCTATTCTCCAAGTCCATACAAAGGTTCATACTTCGGAAGAAGATTCATGATAGATATGTTCGTCTCTTCATATGCTTCCCCAACAGAGTTGCTTGGTTAAGTTTCTCTTTGTTCCCCAGCCGAGTTGCCTGGTTAGATTTCTTTGCACTCCCGAAGCAGAGCTACTTGCTCAGGTGCTCTCTTTCCGCAGCGGAGTTTCCTCGTGGTTGTTATCATTGGATGGTCTTAACTTCGTATGGATCTGGTCTTCGTAGTTTTCCGGCGGCGATGTCGGATGTTTTGGTTTTCTGGCGGCGATGTCAGACATTTATTAGTTCTAGCAGGAAGTCTGGCGGAGATGTTGGACGTTTATCAACTTTATGGATACCCGACAGTGATGTTAGGTAATTATCAGCTTCTTGCCTATCCAATCTTTGGATTTGATGCTCGCTTTTAGTTAGCGAAGGTCTGGCAACGATGTCAGAAGTTTTTATCTGTGGATTGATTCTCGCTTTTATTTAGCGAAGGTCTGGCACCGACGTCAGAAGTCTCTGTTTTCAGATTTGGTGTTGTATTTTATCAATCAAGATATCTGGCGGCAAGGTCAGATGTTATTCCCTGCAGTATTCTGGTGGCGAGGTCAGGTGTTATTTTCTGCAGAGTTCTGGAGGCAATGTCAAATTATTGTATTCCTTGCAGATTCCTGGCGGCGATGCCAGATTCTCTTGCCAACAATATGTTTGTCTGGCGAAGATGCCATAGGTTTATCGACTTCATGGTTGTCTGGAGGTGAGGTTAGATGTGTATCATATTCATGCTATCCGGCGGCGATGCCAGATGGTTAGCAGATTTGCGTTTGTCTGGCGGCGATGTCAGAGGTTTATTTGCATTGTGTTTATCTGGCGGCGATGTCAGGTGTTTATCAGCATTTTGTTTATTTGACGGTGATGTCGGATGTTTATCAGATGTTTCTTAATTGCATGGATATCTGACGGCAAGGTCAGGGTGTTTCATTCCTTGTAGGTTTCTGGCGGCGATGTCAGATGTGGGTAGATTTCTGACGGTAATGTCGGATGTGTGTGGACTTTCTGGCGGCGATGTCAGATGTTCACCGACTTTGTGGATACTTGGCGGCGATGTCAGGAACTGTATCTACTTTATACAAGCTTGGCGGCGATGCCAAGTGATGATTACCAACTGGTTGTAACTTTTGGCAGCGATGTCAGATCTCAATCAATCTTCTGGTTGCTTGGTGGAGATGTCAGGTATTTTCTCAATAGTGTGTTTGTTTGGCGGCGATGTCAAATGTTTTTCAACCTAAGGTTTATCTGGCGACGAGGTCAGGTATTTCTTCAGCATGGTGTTGTTCTGGCGGTGATGTCAGACATTTATCAACATGGTGTTTGCCTGGCGGCGATGTCAGGTGCTTTTCTACTTTGCAGTTATCTGGCAGCGATGTCAGATCTTCGTCTACTTTGTGGTTATCTGGTGGCGATGTCAGATCTTTGTCTACTTTGCGATTATCTAGAAGCGATGTCAGATCTTCATCTACTTTGTGGTTCTCTAGCGACGATGTCAGATCCGTATCAACCTTGTTGTTGTCTGGCAACAATATCAAATGATGTTATCTACTTTGTGGTTATCCGGCGGCGATGTCGGATGTTTATTAGACTTGGTGGTCTGACGGTAATGTCAGACGTTTATCATGTTTACGGATGCCTGGCAGCAATGTCAGAATTTGTTACCCCCTACGGGATTTTGGCGGTAATGCCAAATGGTGTATGTCAATCTTGTGGTTATCTGACGGCGATGTTAGATGTTTATCGACTTTGTGTTGGTCTGGCGGCGAGGTCAGAAAATTTTATCCTCCGTGGATGTCGGGCGGCGATGTCAGATGTCTTTACCAACTTTGCTGGTGCCTGGCGGCAATGTCAGATACTGTTAAGTTCTTTATTGATCTAATTCTTGGAGTTGTTACCTATTTTTATTTAACAGGAGCCTGGTGGCGATGTCAGAGGTTTTTTAACTGAGTATGGGCGCCTGACGGCGATGTCAGATATGTCGTATCCGTTGCAAGAGTTTGTGTTCTTGCCGACTTAGTGTCGTGGCCTGCATGTTAGCAGATATTTCTTCCGACCCGGGGTTAAGGCTACCATTTTTTAATCATTCAGCTCGTTGTCGTTGCAACTATCTATTCAAAAAAATTCCGGGGATTGTTATTCCTTTTTAAAATTCGCAGTTTATTTCTGCGGTTGGCAAATTTCCGAGTTTGTTGGTATTCAACCGTATTTTACCTTGATTGTTTGAAATTCGTTCTCTTTTCACCCAATCAGGTTCAAGCCGTTTGAATAGGGGCAGCTGTTGCACCCCAAAATTTGCCCAACCTTTCTAACCTGGTTTATGTTTCATTGCATTTTCATAGCATTAGCATTTTGCATACCATTGTTCATTTACAGGGGATTGAGAGAGGTTTGCCTAAAAAGAGGAGATTACCAGAGTTTCCAAGCCTAATCAAGAGGTCTTATTCAAGCTATCAAGTGCTCATCACCATCAGAAGAAGGTCAAAGTTCTTTGAAAGAGCAGATGAATGAATATGGTTCACCTCCTATCTTGGAGGCCATGTGAAGATCATCAAATGATATTGAGTCCATGATTATGGATGGAGAACATCATATAAGCCCATTGAATGTCTTGAGGTTCATTTAGGAGCTTGTTCAAGTCATTATACCAAGTGCAAGAAGTCACAGTCAAAAGTGGTGCAGTTAGGGTTTTCATCTGGTCAACCCTAAGTCAACAATGAATTTGAAGGAGATCAAGACTCAATTCTAAGTCTTTGTGATCATGGAATATTGTGATAAGATATCTAAGATGTTATTCCAAGATCAAATCAAGAAGAATCAAGAGTGTGAGAAGTTGCTAAGCTAGGGTTTCTAAGCTTGTCAGTGTAAAATCCCCTGTTTAGTGTCTAGCTTCAAGACCACATATCTCAAGATACAAGTCTCATCTCATCTTGACTCCAACATGAAACTTGTAGAGCATGTTTCTAGATTTCGTTTGAGTACTAGAAATCATCCATTGGGTTTGTAGAACTCAAGTTATGATACTGACAAGGTATGGGTCCTCAGATGAATGTGATTTTGGTCAACAAAAGTCAACCAACTTCCAAGACATCTTTGACCTGGAAGGATGTTTCTCCTCACTTTGACCCAAACATGAAAGTTCTTCTTTATGATCTTAGCATTCCAAAAAGTATTAGAGGTCCTTCATCTGATTTGTAGAGCTCAAGATATGAAGCTTGCAAGGCAGGGGAATTTTGGGAAACTTTGATTATAGGTCATTTTGGTTATAGGTCAATTTCACAACTTTGCACACTTCAAATGGAACTTTCTCCAACATCAAATTTGCTTCAAATAAACTCAATTACATCACCAAATAATCAATTGTCATGGGTTTGGATTGAATTGGAAGAATGGTGAAGGAATTTCGATGAAAAAGCACTTGAAAGCCATGACTTTGAATTGAATTCATTTTAAACCATACCATGACATGTTTGTGCACTTTTTGAGTGCCTTAAATATACTAAACACAATGCATAAATCAGAATGGAGTTTTGAGGTCATTTTCATGGTTAATTTCAAGGTTGCTTCACATTGAAGTAACATATCCAAATCTCACCATAAGATCAAAACAAGGAGCTAATCTTGTCCATTGGATTTCCTTACATCACAAGCAATGGGTTCGAATCAAGTTTGGAGTTGTTTGAGCCAAAAACAGTCGTGAATTGCAAGCTTCAAAATCAAAAATTGGATTTTATCAATTGCCACAAACATGCCTTAATTGGGCCTCCATTCAATCTAGATCCATTGTATATAATTCTCAGATCATTCACAAAGCTTCAAAGGTGATTTTGGAGCAAAATTGGAGGGAAATTCAGTTACACGATTTGAGAGAAAAGCGAAGAAGTGAAATCCAAATCCAAGCCAATTCAAGCCAATTGAAGGATTCCGTTAGCTCCATTGAAGATCATAGGACGATTCTAGGTGGTTTTACAAGAGTTTCAACACAAAATTAAGACCCAACGGAGGTGCTCCGTTAGGTAATTTATCTTTCCAAAAGTCTCTCTGTTTAAGCCATAATCATGTGCCATTTTCATAGATTCATGATCCCCTAGAACCATAGATCATTTATGGTTAGGTTTGATGGCTATTCTTGACAATTCTTGGACGTTGCTTGATTTTGATTTGATTCGTATTGGTTGATTTAGGAGAGATTAATGATCAAGAACCCTAGATTAGTGATCAGTGTAACGCGTAAATGAGTTTAGACTCAAAATATTAGGTTTTGGTGGAGTTTTGAAGCACCTGTAACTTTGGGAAACCGGAGAAGACGATCGGAGCACAGTGGCTCGGCGTGTGGTTTCAGTTCAGGCGTGCTCACGTGTATAGCCACCTCACCCTCTGAATCTTTGACCTGAACCTATCTAATGGCTGTGATTATACCTTGATTCCTGTTTAACCAATTGACCAGGCCACGTAACATGAATGAAACGATTCGTTTCATCCCCTCTGAGCCTTGTTTTGGACTTGGGCCTGGATTGTTAATTACACCTCCCCTGTGTGCTAGCCCATAGGATTAACTTGGTTTGTTTGCTATCTGCACCAAGTTTTTTTCCATTTAGTTTTCTTTTTTATTTTTTTCATTTTATTTCTGTTTGATTTTTAATCCATTTAAAATACCTCAATGCATCTAAAAATCTTGGAAAATATATTTTCATGTAGTTTAGGATGTCAATTGATTTTACAAATTTTTCAATTAATTTTTCAAGCCATTTTTCAATTAAAATTGATTTTCATTCTTGAGGTGTTTTAAATGGATTAAAAAATGTATCCTTGTTGTTCTTGATTTTATTTTGTGATAAATTTTTCATATAATTGGCTGATTTTTCTTGTGCATGTTCTTGACATGTTGAGTTTTTTTTGGACATTTTTATCTCTGGTTATTTTACCATTTGATTAGGGTTTTAGTGTGATTTTTAGGACCCTCGATTTACCCTTGCTTTTAGGGTATCCCTTGGAACTTCATTTTTGTTTGCATAGTTGCGTTTGGATTTAGTTCCCAAACTTTTGACCCCTGGTTCCTAACACACTAGGGGTCATCTAGGATTTTATTTGGCATTTTTTGGATATGTGTGCTATTTTTAGTGTATTTTACATTCTAGCTTACCCTTGTATGGTTTTCACATCAATACATGAAATAATGTGTTTCTTAATTGAGTTTTGTACAATGTTTGAGCCTCTAATTTTTGTGTATTCATATCATATGCATGTTAAGGTGTTTGTATGTTCAATTTTGGGTTCTAATTGTGTTCCTAACTTGTTTAAGTTTGCACTTCTTTTGACCTATCTTTTAGGGTTCCATATGTGCATGTATGTGAATGTTCTTATCTTTTACATGATTCCTTTGCAATCTTTTGGTGCATTGTTTCTCATTTACTATGAGTACCTTCTACCTTCATCTATACTTCTGCCCTAGAACTTTAGGATCCTATTTATGGAAGCTTAATCCCTCATTTGGAGGAATTTGAAGCATGCCATAAGTAACGAGCCTTTGAGGACCATTTGTGTAATTTGTGTGCATATTGGATGTAGTATGTTTGGTTGAGTAGCCCTTGTGAGTTCCCTTGGTTCTTACTTTGCCTCCCATCATCCCATTCAATCCTCTCCTTCTTTTCCCTTTCATATGGTATGATTTTGTGCATTAAGATTGAAGTATGCATGTTATAAGCTTTTCCTTCTCTTCATTTCTTACTTGCATTCATAAAGGTTGAGATGTGCTTGTGGAGGTGTTCACCCCACACTTTTTCCTCACTTTGCGTGTGTGTTGCATAGCATATGCATTCATTCTAATCTCATGTTTTGTATCATGTTCTCTTCTTCTCTTTTCTTACCATGCTTCCTTAGGACTTCCAATCTCCTTGTTTAAGGATGATTGTGATAGACACTAGGTTTTAAACCATGTATGAGAACATTAAGTAGATTACCTTTAACCTCAACTATAGGTTCATCTTGCATGACAACTACTAGGTTTTGAACTATTTCCCCTTTAGTTTGTCCTCTCTCTTTCTCATCTAAAAACAACTCTAAAACACTTAATAAAGGCTAATGAATGTTGTGCATTACGAGCCTTAAATACCTGGGAAGTGTTGATTGGGGGGCTTCCTCTCAATTACCTAGAGTGTTTAGCGTATGTCCTTTAGATGATATGCGACGCATTCGCTCATAGGTCATAGTATTTAGTGCAACATGAATTACCAACAATTCAAAAACACTTCTCCTTAAAAGACACAAAAATAAATGATCAAACTTCATTTTTGTCCTTTGGACCCTTAATAATGGAAAACATTTTCATAAAAAAGAGTTTCGTTAACTCTTAGTTCTATTGCAAACAGGTAACGCCTAAGTCTCCAAGGGTCGAGCTGCGTACGCCTAACTGCTAGAACTATTTGTTAACCCTACTCGGGTAAAACATTTGAACAAACCGGTGTTCTAATTTCCCGGACTACGTTTGCTCTGATTTCTCATACCAGATGAGAATACATAGGCACGAGACGACGATGTCTCGGTGAGCAACCTTTCCCCACCTTTAATCCGTAGTTAGCCGAACTACGTTGACTCTGACTTTCCCATTGCACGAGGGAATACGTAGGCACAGAGCGGCGATGCTATACCGGGTCACTTTTATTTTCTCTTGTCCCTGAGACCTTTAGCTAGATAGATAAACACACCCTTAGATAGACAACAAGCATGGATCCCGTTGAGTATGTTGCACCCCAAAATTTTCCCAACATCTCTTTACCTAGCTTGTGTTTCATTTCATTCACATTAGCATTATCATTTGCATTTCATTGACATGTATGCAGAAGATCAAGAGGTATGATTACCAATTAAGAGCTATACAAGATTGTGAGGCTAGCTAAGAAGGTTATTTAGGTGTTCAAGGGTTGATATCCTTACTAGAGAAGTTAAAAGATCCTCAGAGAGAGTGATTGAAACCAAGTGTGTGTCTCCTAACTTGAGAGTTGTGGGAAGTCATCAGATGTGAGGAGTTTGAGAAGTTTCAGACTAGGGTTTCTAAGGCTTGACAGTGTAAAATCCCCTAGTTTGACCCCTATCTTCAAGGCAATTTAGCTCAAGATGTGATTGTCATCTCATCTTACCCCCAACATGATTGTTGTAGAGCATGGTATTAGCTTTAATTTTAGTGCTAGAATTCCTTGATAGGATTTGTAGAACTCAAGTTATGGCTTTGACAAGTTACAAGTCATCTGAGGAATGTGAATTTGAAGCTTGAAAGTTACCCAACGTGCATGAAACGTTTGCCCTAGAAGGATGATTCCTATGAACTTTTGGTCAACATGAATGTTGTTCCTTATCCTCTTAGCTTTCTAGAGAGTACTAGAAGTCCTTGATAGGATTTGTAGAACTCAAGTTATGGCTTTGACAATTCAAGGGTATTTTGGACATTTAGTGATTATAGGTCATTTGTGATCATAGGCCATTTTCACCAACTTAGAGGTCTCAAATGCATTTTTGTTCAACATGAAAGTTGTTCAAAATGATGTTTTTAGCTTGTATAAACATCAAGTGTCCATTGATATGGATTATATCAAGCATTGGGTGAAGAAACTTCACATAAAAGCCATTTTAATGAATTAAAATGAGAAAATTCAAAATAAATGAGATTAACATGTTTTCAAGGCAAATTTGTGGTCATTTTGAATGGAATTGATGTTTTAGAAAGATTTGCACTGCCACATTTTTGACTTGAGGTCCATAACATAGCCATTTGGATGGTTACTTCATAATTAAGAAACATATACTACACACTCCATATGTTGAAACCAAAGGAGGGAAACACTTCAATCACATTCCACAAGTGTTAATGATTCATTTGGACTGAGGTTGGAGCATGAGTAAGGCTTGAGGGCATACATCCATGTTGAAATTGGGAAGGAAAAGTGAAGATCCAAAATCCATAATTGGGCCTAGTTTGGGCTTCTAATCCATCTGAACACATTATAAATAGGATTTGGATCATGATAGGAAAGTTCTAGTGTAAAATTCTGTTGAGAAGCCATTGGAGTGAGGTGAAGAAAAAGCTTGAAAGTTGAAAATTCGTTTTGAAGAATCAAGAGGTTTCAGCAAGAATTGAGCACCAAGAATTGTCCACCATTACTCCTTGAAGGATTCTGCAAAGTTTGGAAGAGAATTGAGGTGCATAACCACTGCAATTCAAGCTTCAAGGTTGGTTCTAATTTCTTGAAATATCTCTCTGATCATGCACTTTTAATCCATTAGAAGCATGTGGTTAAGTTCCCCTTTGGATATAGATGGATTCTGGTTAATTAATTTGATAATTAGAGACAATTTAGGGTTTATGCCATTTTTGGTTGAGATCGTGTTTTTGCAAACCCTGCGTTTTCAGCATAAACTAATGGTATGGTTGGATTCCTGAGGAAATTCTGGTCAAGATTCATGTAGACATCGTGGCCAATGGTTGAGTGTAGAGGGATCTAGGGTTGCACAGGGGTGACCGGAGGAGTCACCGGCGACGGCCTTGTTGCGCGCGCAGCTTTGATACTTGCAGGGATTCAAATTGGAGAAGAGATAATCTCCTCCGTCCGTTTGTGTGAAGAAATTGACTTGGTCTCTTCATCCTAGTGCTCTCGTTGAGCCACGTAAGCTGGCCTTGCAACGCACCGTTTTGATTAATGAGAACTTCAGGCTTGTGTGCTTCGCTGCATTTACCAAGGGTGCATGGGTTCGAGTCTTGTGTAAACTTTTTCTTTTAATTTTTGTGAACTGAGAATTGGCGTGTGGGCTTGGGTTGCATTTGATATCAACACCCCCTTTCTGGCCCAAACCTTGAGATGAACTGGTTTCATTTGCTATTTGCCACGCTGGGTTTACCAATTTCTCTTATTTTCCTTTATTTTCTTCATTTTGCATAGTTTAGTAAATAATTCATAAAAAATTGAAAACTAACTCAAATAATTCCATTATTTTTTCCATGGATTCATGATTGAATCTAATTTTTTTTAGATAGAAAATATTAATATTTCATGCATTTTTGATTTTATTAGCATTTGTTGAATTTTAATTGATATTAAAATAACCATGGTTGATGCTTTGTTTTGTTGAATTTGGTTTGAGCACTTGGTGATGATTCTTGCCTTGATTTTTTGTGTATAGCTAGCATAGAGATGCATGTTCCCCTTAGATTTTTCTCATATTTTTTTGGTGAAGTTAGGATATAGTTCAAGTTGAAACTTTAGGTGTTCCATTTTTAGGGTTTATGCTTAGTACCTTATGATTTAGGTTTTATATCTAGAACTTGGTGGATGATTCAACCTCTGAATTTTGTATGGTAGATTCATGATTGAATTAGGGTCCCTTAGGAATTTTTGTAGGAATTTATAATGTAGTTTACTATTTTAGTTTGGTTTTAGTTTAGGTGCTAACTTTGGATGATTCTAATACACCAATTTGACTAGATTAACCCCTTAGGTTCCCTTAGAGTAAGCTTGTGTTGTTTGTACCCTTGGTTGAGGATGAAAGCAAGTTGAAGATGCAATGGGATGCTTGAAGAAGCTTGGATGTGAAGATCTTCCCTTCTTTTGGTGTAGTGATGATTAGGTGTTAAGATTAGGGTTTGTAGGCAGAGCTTCTAGATAGATTCTCTTCCTTCATAAACATGGAAGATGTTGATCACCTCCATTCTTCCCTATGATGTAAGGTCCCCTTGTAAAGGCCTCATCCCTCCTTTGGTAGGATGTGTGGCTCTTTACAAGTTGGTAGAACCTTTGAGGGTCCCTTTCTCTGATGATAGGATGCTTAGTGGTGACCTTTGGTCTTCACTCTGCTACCAATCATCCAAACTTTGCTCTTGTTAGATGAATCTTTCTCCCTTGCTAGAGGATGGAGTTCCTTGCTTGAAGAAGACTGAAGAGGCTGGAGGTTGATACTTCTTTATGTTTGAAGACTACCTTTGGAGCTGAAGCTTGAGGATCCAAAGGATCAAGTTGATACTTGTGGGAAGAAGATCAAGCTGGGATTGAAGAAAGAGCTGAAGCTTGAAGAAGATGAAGAACAAGTTGATACTTGTGAGGGGAATCCAGTGGAGATTGAATGAAAGCTGGAGCTTGAAGTTGGAAAGCATGTTGATACTTGTGAGTTCAATGCTTGGAGTGCCTGAAGGAACAAGTTGATGCTTGCTAGTGGGATTGAAGCCTGAAGGTGGAGCTTACTTTGGAGCTGAAGCTTGAAGAAGAAGGATAAGTTGATACTTATGCCGATGTGTTGGAAACTTAGGGAAGAAGGTTGATATTTGCTATTGAAGAGGATAGCCTTGAAGAGAAGTTGGAGACTGAGGGTTGAACTGCTGTCAGAGGAGCTTTGCTGTGAAGCTGTAAAAGTTGTTGATCTGTTTCCTTTCCTGTCTGTTTGCTTTCTGTGCAACTGTATTGATGTGACTTGTTTGATTTGCTTGAGGCATTAGAATAAGTTCATATTTAGATTGTGTTAAGCTAGGAGCATGATGGCACTAGAGGTTGAGTTGCTCCCTCTGCTTGTATTTTTACTGTATGGCTTTGCTTGCTGGTATTCGGTAGAGCCCAGCTCCCTTGCCTGTGTGGTTTGTGTGTGCTTGATAGCATGTTATTTCTTCTGTATGATCACAATCACTTGTATTTTTCTTGATAGCATGTTATTTCCCCTGTATGATTACTGTTATTCATGTCTGGCTTGAGGTTGAGATGAGCTTGTGGAGGCTAATGTCCCACACACATTTCCTCCCTCACTTGCATTGCATGCATTTTACAATCATTTACTGTTTACTGTTTAAGCTGATGCTTGACCTGTTTCTGTTTATCATTGACATGATCCCTTAGGAATCTCACTTCCTTTGATAAGGAAGTGATGATTAGAACTTTAGGTTGAAACCTATGCATGATAACTTCTAGGAGTTCCCTGTTTCAAACCTCAACCATAGGATGAATCCTTGGCATGACAACATTAGGACTTGATAGTCTCCCCTTAGTTGAGCCTGTTCTCTCTTCTCATCTCAAAACGAATTAAAATACAGTAATAAAGGTTAACTGACGTTGTACGTTACGAGCCTTAAGCTATCTGAGAAAGGATTGTTTGAGAGTTTCTTTTCAACAGTCTAGATGTTTAGTATGGCACCCCTTGGGTGACATGCGACGCATTCACTCTCAGGTCATAGTCTCTAGTGCGATATTGGTTGCAAACACCCATAAAAAACAATTCTTACATAAAAAAACAGAAAACAAACGTCAAACCTTTTTTCCCCGTGGGCCCATAATTCAAAGGAAAGCTTTTCTGAAGAAAAGAGTGGCGTTAACTCCCAGTTCTACCGCAAACGGTAACACTTAAGTCTCCAAGGGTCGAGCTGCGTACACCAAACTGCTGGAACTGTTTGTTAATCCTACTCGATAAAATAGATGAATCTGAATCCCCGTAAGCCGTATTATCCTGAACTACGTAAGCTCTGATCTCTCATACCTGTTGAGAGTACGTAGGCACAATACTGATGTATTGGCGAGCCACCTTCCCCGTAACCCGTAGTTAGCCGAACTACGTTGACTCTGATTTCTCATTCTCTGATGAGAATACGTAGGCATAAAGCGCGATGCTTTGCCGAGTCATTTTCTTTTCTTTTCAGACCAACCTTGATAGGTAGATAGATAAAACCGACCCGTCAAATAAACACAGCAAGCGTGGATCCCATCGAATATGATGGACGTGAGGGGTGCTAATACCTTCCCCTTGCGTAACCGACTCCCGAACCCAGACAATGGTTGCGATGACCTTGTCTTATACCTTTTTCGTCAAGTTTTTCCGATCGTTTCCTTTCCTGCTCCGAGGGATAAATAACGAAAGGTTGCGACTCTTCTGTTTTACCGGCACCTTATTTTCGCAGTAGCGACAGCTGGCGACTCCGCTGGGGACTTGATAGTTTCCTAGGGATCCAACGTCCCTTATGCGAGTCAGTTTGGGGATCCAACGTCCCCTGCAAGAGTCAATCCTAGCGCTTGTATGATTACTTGTTGGGTTGTGTTTGTTTATCGCATTTTATTTTTAGTATGATATGATTATCTGTACTGTTGTGAGAGGGGCATTCTGATGAGTGAGAAGCCAGACCCAGGCTTGAGTGTACCTAGAATTAGTTGTGGAAATTAGTGGACGCGTGCTTGCTTTACAGGCACTAGTGTCTCATGAAATCCACGCTCAGACGAGGTTCTCCCGGTTGACTTCTTTTCCGGCCCTTTGGGCCTGAGGGGTTGTTGGTTTGGAGGATTGTCGACTCTGGGGACCGATCATTTGGGATTCAGCTAAGTGAGGCCGCTTGAGGAGATGGTGATGCCACACCTTCTGGGTATCGTATCACCCCTCTTGAATGTCTGTGACGCTGATGACCGCATAGGATGCCGAACTTGTGTCAGTTTAGGTCCATACCTGTGAGCTGGGTCGGGTTTGTTGCAGGAAACCTTAGCCTTCAGACTACCTGGTTTTCTTGATAGTGGATCAGTTTTGTTGGTATCAGAGGTTCTCATCATCAGACAAACACTTGTTCTTGATAGAGCAGATTTATGGCCTCGCATCAGAGGTCCTTGTCTTCAGATATGTGTGTTCTTGATAGAGCAGATTTATGGTACGATACCAGGGTTTTCTTATTATCAGAGATAATGGTTGTTCTCGACAGAGCAGTATTGTGGTTTTGTTGATACAGAATTTTCACCTTCGTCTCTTCAACAGCACAGTCGTCTTGATCTCCTGCTGCATGATTGCATTTTGCATTGTTTTGCATACTCATTCGCATTTCATTAACGTGTGTCTGTGTTGCAGGTACCGTTTCCCCCCGGTTCAGGTTTTCTTGCCTTCTATTGCACTGTTATGGGTTCTCCGAGGAAGACTGTGGCTTACAAGCTCCCCACTCCTGATGTGGTCCAGCTGACTGGTTTGATTGCTTTGGCGGATGATTCTGTGAGAGGTGAATTCAGAAAGTCCTATGGGAAACTGGTCAGCTTGATTCGTAAACCCTCTGTGTTTGAGTTGAATGGGTTGCACGCCCTGCTGCAGTTCTACAATCCTCCTTTGAGATGCTTTACTTTCCAGGACTTTATTCTCGCACCCACACTAGAGGAGTATGTTGATTTGTTAGGTGTGCCTATCAAGAGTCAGATGCCCTTTGTTCATATGGATGCTGAGCCTAATCTGGCTAGTCTAGCTCCTTCACTACATCTGGATGCCTCCGAGTTGGTCTTGTCTAGTTGAAACAGGGTTCCCGGTTTCTCCTTGCAGTTCTTAGTGGGAAAGGCCCAGCAGTGTGCCAAAGACGGATGTTGGATCGTGTTCAACGCCATCCTTGCTCTGTGCATATATGGCATCATTCTGTTCCCCAATAAGCCTGACTTTGTAGACTTCGACGCCTTTCACATCTTTGCATCAGGGATCCAGTCCCTACATTGATTGGAGATGTTTACCGTTCCGTCCACTACAAAAACGAGAACAGAAGGGGCAAGAATGTCTCGTGCTGTGTGCCCCTGCTCTATAGATGGCTTGATAGTCACCTACCCAAGAAGGGTCCCTTTGCTTCGTCTGCAGCCACAGCTGAGTGGTCTGAGCGCTTGATGAGTCTGTCAGCGGAGGATATTTCCTAGTTTGATAGAGATAGGTTGGGTACTGAGATTATCTTCAGATGCAGTGGGTTTCTGAATGTGCCTCTGATAGGCAGGAAGGGCTGTATCAACAATAATCCATCTTTGCTGGTTCGACAGTTTGCTTATGCTTTGAGAACTCCGCCGAAGGATGAAGAGGTGCAGGAATCTCTGTACCTCACTGGTCTTCTAGAGGGGGATATGTTATCTAAACTTCAGCACGCTTGGAATGGTATCTGTTAGCGGGGAAAAACGTTGCTGGGAAAAAGTAATAGCCAAGCCTACGCTCCATATGTGACTTGGATCAGAGCCAGAGCAGATGCTATAGGGATGCCATTTCCTCATGCCAAGCCAGAAAGCCCTCCAGTGATTGAAGAGCCTACCACCGTGCCTATTCAGCAGCATAATCAGGTGTTAGCTGAGCGAGACGAGCTGAAGAAGGCAAATGAAGAACTGGAGAAAGAATTGGCTCAACTCAGAAGCGAGAGAAGCGAAGCCGTTCATTCCTTCAAGAGGCAAACAGAGCTGGTGAACCAGTTAGGGACGGATTTGACTAAGCAGATGGCTGAGCATGAGCGTTTGGGTCGGGACTTCAAAGTTGTCAATGACGTACTGGCCACTAAGAAGCAACACTTGGATGAAGCGTACCGGAGGATATCCAAGTTTAATCAGCATTGGAAGGCCACCCTAGCCAACGGAAAAGAATAGGAGGATAAGCTGAAGCAGCAGATCTCCAAATTGAAAGCCCAGGTGAAAGCTAGTGAGAAGAGGTTTGATGAAGAAACCGCTCGCAGATATGCCACGGAAGGCCTGCTCAACGGGGCTCTTGCTAACCTGAAGGAGCGCAAACTGACGTTTGAATCCAAGAAGCGGAAGTTAGAGGATTGTTTCGGTGAAGGGGCATGGGAAGACTCAGTTGAAGGTCTTTAATACACTATTACTCAGAGGGAGTTACTCGCCGAAGGGTTGCTCACTCGGCCTGATCATCCAGAAACGAGGAAGCTGTTAGAAGAGTTCCACGCCCGTGGCCGTGCTTGACTATATTTGTAATCCTTTTGTGTTGATCATTGTTATGCTGACCATCACCAGGCTTGTTGGTCGAGGTCATGCTATTGATTATGCTTGTACTCAGTGACGTTGTGTACCGCCTTGATGGGCTTTCTTTATATATATGAGATGTTATTTACATGACTGGACTCGGACTTCTTATTATTGGCACTGGCACTCAGGCACTAGGATCCGGGGGAAATCTCCCTAACGCACAAACACACATTTGCATTTGCATGAAGCAGTTGCATAGCGAGCATTCTGTCATTTTTCTAACCCTTTTGTGTGTGCAGGTTGTTTCAGGATTGATCAAAGACCAATCCACCGCTATCCAACCAGAGCAAGTCGAGCTAGAGCAATGGAGCAAGTGCAGACTGACGTTCAAGAACTCTGAGAGAGGATGGACCGCTTCATGGAGCTCATGCAAGTGGTTGCCAACGGCCAAGACCAGCTCAGAACCTTGGTCCAGCCTCTGATTTCAAGGGTTGACAGCAATGGTGTACTCCATGGTGGGACTGTTCCAACCCCTCCACCTATTGAAACTCCTCAGAACGGCATCCCCGTGACCAGGGGGAATGGCAGTGGTAACAACAATGTGATCGCTAACATGGGGCTCAATGGTAATACGACTGGCGTCGGTAATGGGAATTTTGAAGCTAATGTCAATGTTGGACTGGGCAACGGCAACACCGGTGGTGGAAATCTATATGGGCCTCAGCCATGGTTAGAAGACCGTCAAGAAGACTTGTTCTCACAGAAAGGTGCTGAAGGAGAGCTGACTGCTGAAGCACGTCTGAGGTTTAAAGCACTCGAGGACAAGATGAGGAATTTCGAGAACCTGAACACTATGGGTGTTGACATGTCCAAGTTGGGACTGATTGCTAATTTTAAGGTTCCTCCCAAGTTCAAGGTACCCGACTTTGAAAAGTACAAAGGTACCACTTGCCCTCGCGTACATCTGAGATCATACTACTGGAAAATGTCTGCTCACTCTAAAGACGAGAAGCTGCTGGTGCACTTCTTTCAGGATAGCCTATCAGGGCCATCCTTGGAATGGTACATGAGTTTGGAACCTACCAGTGTGCACACGTGGAAGGAACTTGCTGAGGCATTCGTGCACCATTACCAATATAACAGTGACTTGGCTCCGAACCGGGTTTAACTGCAAAATTTGTCACAGAGGAACAACGAAGGGTTCAAAGAATACGCCCAGCGGTGGCGTGAATTGGCAACTAGAGTTCAGCCGTCGATGGTTGAACGGAAGCTTGTTGAAATGTTTGTAGCCACCCTCCCAAGGATTTATTACGAGAAATTAGTCAGCAGTATGTCTGGAAGCTTCTCAGATCTCATCATCACCGGCGAGCACGTTGAAAATGGGATCAAGCTGGGGAAAATTCAAGGTGATCTGTCCTCACCTGGAGGAGGAAAGAAACCGTATGGTGGCAAAAGGCGGGAAGGAGAGACGAGCGTCGTGTCTAACGCTCGAAGGAAAGGCAGGGGCCTGCACCAGCAGGTGGCTAGCATAACCATCCCCGCGGTCCAACAGCCACAGCAGCAGCAGCCAAATCAGCAAGGGTACAGAAAGTATCAGAATAGGGCACCTCTATCAAGTCGCCACCTCGAGACGCCGCCCATGTCTTATGCTCAACTGTTACAGACTCTGCTTCAGTTACAGCTAATCCAGAAGAGAACCCTGGCTCCCTTGACAGGGGCACCTCCGCCAGGTTATGATGCGAATGCAACTTGTGAGTTTCACTCAGGGGCACCCAGCCACACGATAGAAAATTGCAAAGCCTTCAAGCACAAGGTGCAAGATATGATGGATGCTAAGATCATCAACTTCTCAGATAATGTGCCAAATGTCACGAAGAACCCTATGCCGAATCATAGGGGAGGTGGGGTAAATTCCATTATTGAAGACGAGAGCTTAGATTTGTTGACTGATGTCAGAGATTTGAAGACACCGCTTAGCTTCGTCAAAGCCAAGCTGATGAAGAGAGGCTTCTTTCCAGGATGTGGATAACTGTGTATGGGCTGTGCAACTCGTCCTGATGGATGTGAACAATTGATAGAAGGGATTCAGAGTCTGATGACCGAAGGAATCTTGCAGTTCATCCGAAGGGAAGAATATGGATCTGGAGAGGTAATGCTGAAGCAAGATGATGAGGTTGCTACCATCACCATCCCTCGCCGGACGATAACTATTTCTGCACCTAGACCACCCACAATTACCATCACCAAAGCTGGGCCGATACCTTTTGAAAGCACCAATGCTGTCCCGTGGCATTACGGGGCAGACGTCTACTGCAACGGACATAAGTTAGAACTGGAACCATCTGGGTCGTCTGTGGATAACCTAGTGGGAATTGGCGGAATCACTCGCAGCGGGAGAGTATTTGCTCCACCTGAGATCGTGGCGGACAAAGCGAACAAAGCTGATGTAACCGGCAAGGGAAAGAGTAAAGTCGTTGAAGAGACCCCTCATGGGGTAGAAAAGGACTTACTTGTTAAGGACGCTGAAGAGTTTATGAGGTTGATTAAGAAGAGTGACTACAAGATCGTGGATCACCTCCATCAAACACCTTCGAAAATTTCCATCCTGAATTTGTTGTTGTGTTCTGAGGCACATCGCAACACGCTGTTAAAGGTTTTGAATGCCACGTATGTGCCGCAGGAAATATCGGTCAACCAGTTAGAAGGGGTTGTAGCCCACGTGAATGCTGGAACCGGGTTAGGGTTCACTGACCTGGAGCTGACGTCAAAGGGAAGAAATCACAACAGTGCCCTGCACATCTCGATAGAGTGTAGGGGAACGATTATGTCTCATGTGTTGGTGGACACAGGGTCGTCACTCAATGTTCTTCCGAAGAAAGCATTGATGAAGTTAGATACCCGAGGATTGATTTGCACACCCAGTGATCTGGTTGTGAAAGCGTTCGATGGAACCAAACGTCATGTCTTTGGAGAGGTAACGTTGCCAATCCAAGTTGGGCCGAAAACATTCGATGCAGTCTTCTATATCATGGACATCATGCCCGCCTACAGCTGTCTCCTAGGCCGGCCATGGATCCATTCTGCTGGCGCCGTGACCTCCACGTTGCACCAGAAGCTCAAGTATGCTGTCGGAGGTAGCGTCGTGACTGTATGTGGCGAGGAGGATATAATGGTGAGCCACTTGTCGTCCTTCAAATATGTTGAGATGGATGGAGAGATCCACGAAACCCTATGTCAGGCATTCGAAGCCGTTAAAGTCAAGAACGTAGCTCCTGTAATCACTGAGAAACCAGAGATGACTCTCTCTTCCTTCAAGGAAGCCTGGGCCGTTGTCCAAGCCGGATCTACCCCAGGCTGGGGGCAAATTCTGGAAATACCTAACAAACAGGAAAAGTTTGGTTTAGGGTACTCTCCTGCGGCTGAAGCCTCCTCTTCTCACAGTGCGTTGTGAGGTAAAGGGCCGATCCAGTTTACCAGTGGCGGGGTGATATTTGAAAGTGTCAACGCGGTGTCTGAAGACGGCGAAGACAGCGATTGCGACCTAGACTCTTGGATCCAGCCGAGCAAACCGGGCGAGAGCCTCAACAACTGGTCCATCAGGGATACCATCCAAGTGACAGGAAAAGAGTAATGATTTACTTTCTCTAATCATCGTACAACTCTATGTCCTACCCGAGGCATAGTGGTTTTATTGTCAAGGCCTTGTTTGATTATGTACATGCATTTTACCAATAAATCAAAAGGCGTTTTTCTTCGTATTCAAATGTTGTGATCTCTGTTATTCCTGTTTTATATTTGTTTTGAAAAACAATAAAATGGCAATGGGGTTTGTGCTAACCTGCATATCCTTGTTTTAAGCTTAACCCTTGTTATTGCAGGATCCACATAGCAGATGACATCGACTCTGGACCTTCTACAACTCACTTCGACTTCGATTGCCCGATCTATCAAGCCGAAGAAGAGATTGGTGAAGACGAAGACCTTCCCGAGGAGTTGGCTCGCTTGTTGAAACAAGAAGAGAAAGTTATTCTGCCTCATGAAGAAGAGATTGAGATTGTGAATCTGGGTTCTGAAGAACTAGTCAGGAATGTCAGGATAGGAGTTGCATTGCAGAATGATGTCAAGCAGAGATTGGTCGAGATGCTAAGAGAGTATAGTGACGTCTTTCCTTGGTCATACGAAGATATGCCCGGACTTCACACTGACATCGTGGTCCATCACTTGCCGCTGCGAGAAGATTGTCCTCCCGTTAAGAAGAAGCTTAGAAGGACGCGACCAGATATGGCCGTTAAGATCAAAGAAGAAGTGCAGAAACAGCTTGATGCTAGCTTCTTAGCGGTCGCTACTTACCCTCCGTGGGTCGCCAACATAGTGCATGTACCGAAGAAGGACGGTAAGGTACGGATGTGCGTCGATTATCAGGATTTGAATAGGGCGAGCCCTAAAGATGATTTCCCGCTCCCTCATATTGATGTGTTGGTCGACAATACAGCTCAGTTCTCCGTATTTTCGTTCATGGATGGCTTCTCCGGCTACAATCAGATCAAGATGGCGCCGGAGGACATGGAGAAAACTACGTTTATCACTCCTTGGGGAACATTTTGCTACAAGGTAATGCCTTTCGGTCTAAAGAACGCAGGGGCCACTTACCAACGAGCAATGGTTACTTTGTTTCATGACATGATTCATCATGAGATTGAAGTCTATGTTGATTACATGATTGCGAAGTCCCAAACGGAGGAGGGACATCTGGTCAATTTGTTGAAGCTTTTTGAGAGGCTTAGGAAGTTCAGGTTGAGGCTGAATCCTAACAAGTGTACTTTCGGAGTACGGTCTGGAAAACTACTGGGGTTTATCGTGAGCGAAAGAGGCATTGAGGTTGATCCTGCGAAGATTAAAGCGATACAAGAAATGCCAGCGCCAAAAACAGAAAAAGAAGTTCGTGGTTTCTTGGGCAGAATAAACTACATTGCAAGGTTTATTTCTCAGCTCACGGCCACGTGTGAACCGATGTTCAAACTACTAAAAAAAGATCAGGCGATTATCTGGAACGAGGATTGCCAGAAGGCGTTTGATAAGATAAAACAGTATCTACAGGAACCTCCGATCTTGATACCCCCAGTGGCCGGACGACCTTTAATCATGTACTTGACAGTTCTTGAGAATAGTATGGGGTGTGTTCTCGGTCAGCACGACGAGACGGGCAGAAAGGAGCATGCCATTTACTATTTGAGTAAAAAGTTCACAGACTGTGAATCTCGTTACTCGATGCTGGAAAAGACGTGTTGTGCACTAGCCTGGGCTGCCAAACGTTTACGACAGTATATGCTCAATCACACAACCATGCTAATTTTGAAGATGGATCCGATCAAGTACAACTTCAAGAAGCAAGCGCTTTCGGGAAGGATTGCCAGATGGAAAATGGTATTGACGGAATATGGCATTCAGTACGTTTCCCAGAAGGCCATCAAGGGAAGCGTATTGTCTGAATACCTCGCCGAACAGCCGATCGAAGATTACCAGCCGATGAAATTTGAATTCCCTGATGAGGATATCGTGTTTCTTAAAGCGAAGGATTGCGATGAACCATTGCCCGACGAGGGTCCAAATAGGAAATCCCAATGGAAATTGATATTTGACGGGGCGGTTAATTCTTACGGAAGTGGCATCGGGGCGATCATCACGACTCCCCATGGATCCCACATCCCGTTTACTGCTAGACTGACGTTTCCGGTCACCAATAACGAAGCGGAGTATGAAGCATGCATCATGGGTCTGGAAGAAGCAATTGATTTGAGAATCAAGAACCTGGATGTATATGGTGACTCGACACTTGTGATTAACCAGATTAAAGGGGAGTGGGAGACTCGTCAATCGAATTTGGTGTCGTACATGAATTATGCCAGAAGGGTGCTCCCGTTCTTTGATCGAGTGGAACTCCACCATGTACCCAGAGCTGAGAATAAGATGGCTGATGCCCTAGCCACGTTGGCCTCGATGTATAAAGTCAATTTTTGGAATGAAGCTCCAAGGATTGTCCTTTCTCGTCTTGATAGACCTGCATTCGTCTTTGCGATTGAGGAAGCCTCCGATGGCAAGCCATGGTTCCATGATATCCAGACTTTCCTTATGACTAAGGAGTATCCTGCAGGAGCGTCGACCCAGGATAAAAAGACTCTGAGGAGGCTGTCTGGAAACTTTTATCTCAATCCTGATGGAGTTTTGTATAAAAGAAACCACGATCTCGTGCTACTCAGATATGTAGATGAGAAAGAGGCGAGTATGCTCATGGAAGAAGTCCATGAAGGCACATTTGGTACGCACGCCGGCGGACATGCTATGACGAGGAAGATCCTGAGAGCAGGATATTACTGGCTGACGATGGAGTCGGATTGCTTCAAATTCGCGAAGAGATGTCATAAATGCCAGATTTATGCTGATAAGATTCATATACCGCCGTGCCCGTTGAATGTCATGTCCTCCCCGTGGCTGTTCTCCATGTGGGGCATCGACATGATAGGCAAGATCGAGCCCACTGCATCTAACGGTCATCACTTCATTCTAGTAGCCATTGACTACTTCACCAAGTGGGTGGAGGCAGCCTCATATGCTAACGTGACCAAGCAGGTGGTGGCTAAATTCATAAAGAGGGACATCATCTGTCGTTACGGAATTCCCGAGCGGATCATTACGGATAATGGTTCGAATCTGAATAACAAGATGATGAAGGAGTTGTGCCAGAGTTTCAAGATTGAACACCACAACTCATCTCCTTACCGGCCGAAGATGAATGGCGCCGTTGAAGCAGTTAATAAGAATATCAAGAAGATTGTACAGAAGATGGTTGTGACCTATAAGGATTGGCACGAGATGCTGCCATTTGCACTGCACGGCTATCGTACAACGATACGTACATCAACCGGGGCAACTCCTTTCTCACTATTGTACGATATGGAAGCTGTCCTACCGTTAGAAGTTGAGATTCCTTCTTTGCGAGTTTTGGTTGACGTGAAACTCGATGAGGCAGAATGGATTAAGAACCGACTAAACCAACTCAGCCTGATGGACGAGAAGAGGTTAGCATCGATTGCACATGGTCGTCTGTACCAAAGCCAAATGAAGAAAGCTTATGATAAGAAGGTGCGTCCTAAAAGCTTTCAGACGGGTGATCTCGTCCTGAAGAAGATTCTTCCTCCACACTCCGATCACGGGGGCAAGTGGACTACCAATTACGAAGGTCCGTACGTCATCAACAAAGTCTTCTCGGGAGGAGCCTTGTTGTTATCCACGATGGATGGTGAAGATTTTGCATCCCCGGTGAACGCAGACGCAGTTAAAAAATATTTTGCTTAAAAAATGACCCGCTGGAAAGAAAAAGAGTATCCAGGCAAAAATGGGGCATCCCGGCGAACCATAAAAAAGGAAAAAGGTTCGAGCAAAAATTAGGGATATAAAAGAAACGAATGTACACCCGCAAAGTCGAAAACCTGGAAGGGCGACTTTGGCAAAAAAGGGTATCCCGGTGAATCGAAAACCCGAAAGGGCGATTCAGGCAAAAGTTAGGGATTGGAAAAAGCAAATGACTGCGTTCTGCGTGTGGACTTTCATTGTTTAGTGGTTTGAAAGACCTGAGGGCCGTTTATCTGAATCAATCTCTTCTGAAGCTGAAGCGTCGGAGAAGTATCGAAGTCGAGTTGGTCATAGAGGGATCAACTCCTGGTGCTCGTCTACGCCTTATTGCCGACATTTGTGTATATACTGGTGTATATTTATGTTTTATATTTGCGCAGCTTCCTCATTCCAGGAGCTTGCATTTGTTGTAAAAATTTTTTGCCCATTCAGGGGTTCGTTATCAATGAAATGTATACTATTCAACAATTATGTTTGTTTGTTTAGCATCTATCTGCTATGTTTGCGAAAAAGAACGCCGATGTTTTTGATAAAATGTGCATACATAAACTTACTGGCCTAGGCCGCTGATTGTTGAAACAATGAATTACTTTAACATTGTCACAAGATGATAACCTTGATAGGTCCCTTTGAGAAAGGTATCTTGTCTGTTTGTTTGTGTTGTTACATGTATAGCATATTCCAGACAGTACGCTGTGTGCGTTCCTAAGCAGGATGATTCCTTCTTCTCCAGCAAGTTCAGTGGCATCTCCCCGTGGAGTTTGAGCATGAGACCGTAAGCATTGATATGTCTCCCCAAGCAGAGAAGATTCTCTCCCCAACCCGATGTATCCTGAAGGATTGTCGTCTCCCCAGCTGAGTCATATACTGAAGCGTGCAGCGCTCGATAGTGCAGACTGAAGTTCTCAGCGGAATTGAAATCCCCCACAGAGTTGTACTCTCCCCTGTAAGCAGGACGATTCCTTCTTCCCCAGCCGAGTTTGCAGATCCCCAAGAGAGCCGAGTCTCGGAAAGCCGTTGAAGCCATGAGTGGTTTTCCCCAGTAGAGGTTATACAGCTGATGCTGGATTTCCCCACCGGAGTCGTCATCTCCGGGACAGTTTTAGCCGCGAAGGTCGTGCAGTTTATTTCTACGATTGACATCGTTTTTTCTCAGCAGTTGTGGTTCGTGTATTCAGATGAGTAGATTCAGGTTCTCGTAGAACTTTGCTCCCTTACAGCAGTCAACTGAAGTTCGTCTCTGTCGCTACTGCGAAAATCGGCGCCGGCCGAACAGAAGAGTCTCCACCGCGCGTTATTTATCCCAAAGAGGGGAAAGGAAATGCTCGAGGTAAACCTACCGCAAAACGGGGAAAGGAATGGTCATCGCAACCAAATCCTGGATTCGGGAGTCGGTTACGCAAGGGGAAGGTATTAGCACCCCTCACGTCCGTCGTACTCGACGGGATCCACGCTTGTTTTCTGGTACGGATTGTTATTCTATCTATTCTACAGGTCTGGGGTTAAAAGAAAATAAAATGACTCGGCAAAGTATCGTGTAACACCCATTTTATTTATTTAGTCATTTTGGTGTTAATTTAATTATTTTATGTTGGTGTGCCCTTAGGTGGGGTGTGTTGGTATGTGATTGGTGAGTATCCTTGATATATAAGGATCATTGGTGGTGTGGAGATAATAATATAATAGTTAATAGTAATATTGGTGGTATTTTAGTGTGAAATATAATAATATAAAAATAATAGTAACATTGGTGGGGGTGTTATTATTATTATTGTTATATTTATTATATTTGTTAATATTATTAATATTATTATCATTTTAGTGAAATAATAATAATATTATTATTATTATTATTATTATTGGTGTAATATTATTATTATGTTGAATATTACTATAATATTATAATAGTATTATATTATATTATTATTACTATTATTATTATAATGATTATTATAATTATTATTATTAGAATTATTATTGGGAATATTAGTGGTTGGAATAAATAAAATAAGAAGTGGAAGGGTTATTGGGAAGTTAGAACGGAAATATGAAAAGGCACGATAGAAACCGTGAGAAAGGAAATTGGGAGAATAGAGAAGTTTTTTGGGAGAAAGAAGGTTACGATAACCCAGGCCAAAGAGAAAGGGCAAAAGAAAGGAAGAGGAACAAGGAAGGGCCAACATATTCGTGGGAATTCCTCGATCTGAGTAATTATCCAGGTAAGGGGGGAGAAACTTGATTTGGGATGGTATATACATGTATAGGGTAGAGGGGATTCCTTAACCCCGTAGGAAAATGTCGATCTATGAAGTTTTATATTGGCATGCTTGTTATTATTGTTGATAATGATAAATTGATGCTTGACATTGATGAATTGTTGATTGGTATTGGTGAATTTGGTGTATATATATTATGGTGATGTTAGTGAGATTATATGTTGTTACTGCAGTGTTGATAGTAACTATAAATAGAGTTTTGGTGAGATTCTGTGTTGTTACTGTAGTGTGGGCAATGACCATGATTATAGCTTTGGGGAAAATTATGTGTTGTTTCCCTATAGTGTCGTTAATGACTATGGTTAGGACCTTGGTGAGATTCAGAGTGACTCTGAAGTGTCGGTAATGTACCGTAATGTTGGTTCTAGAGTGGGAAGTATAGGATACTTGGTAAGTATAATGTTTATTGGTGTGTTTGCGTTCGAAGAGAATTAGTGATTGATAGTGATGGAGTATAGGTCAATGTTGATGAATTGTTGTTTTTGGTTAATTTGGCGTATAGGTTGGGTTTACGGTTTTTAGGGAGATTCTGTGTGACCTTTTGAGGCATCGGTAGAATGTTTAAGCGATGATTTTGAGAATAAGATTTAGGAACCGATTGGGTTACGGTAATGTACAAGGTTGGTACTGAGGAAGGCTAGGATTTAGAGTTGAGATGATAGGCTTGATTTAGCGTAGAAAGCACTGCAAAACTGTGAGAAAAATTGGTGAATCGCAGCATTCGCTGGGCTTCGCCTGGCGAGTTTTGGCGAAGCTTCGCCTGGCGAATGGGGGCGAGTGTTCGCCTGGCGAGCTGTAGCGAGTGGGAGCGAATAATTATGAATTAAATCCCAGACCAAAAGGATAGGAACTTCGCCTAGCGAGTGTGGCCAGCGAAGGTTCGCCTGGCGAATGCACGATAGTGAAATGAGGGCTTCGCCAGAAGGTTCGCCTGGCGAATGCCAGCGAACGTAGCAGAATATGATTTTGTGATGTTTTGCCTGGAGCTTTAGTCTGGTAGGATCTGTAGAAGCATGCTTCAGTCTCAAGTTTTGATGATGTCAATACTACTCAAAGTCATCTCTTGATTGCAAAAAGACAAGCCGTTCAAAGTCATCAAGATCAAGTCAAGCTATCTTTCAAGTCAAGCTACATATGGAACTGATTCTTCCAGACTTGGCTGCATTACTGGTATATCAAATCCACCTTTATAATTTGATATACAAGTGTTCAAAAACATCAATCATTTATGCATAATACATAAGCATGTTTTTGAAACCTTAGAATTGGTATAACATTAATTTTAAAAAGCATTTTTCTGAAAATTAACAGTGTTAACTGATTAACCATATAGGTTAACCGGTTAACCAATTTGAATTTTGAATTTTCTGGGCTAACGTACCAGTGTTAACCGATTAACCATATGGGTTAACCGATTAACACTGAACGTGCAGTGAAAAATTGCTTTGTTTCAAGTTCAAAAATTATTTTAAAAAACATACCTTTTCATGGTTTGAATCTTTTAAAATCATACCTTTTCTGAAAGGTTATTTTACTGATATAAATTCTGAGTTTTTCATTTTTGAAAAACAACCAATAGAACATAACTCAAAAACTTTTCAACCTCCAATACTCATTTTAAATTGTCTTGAAATCAAATTCATTTTTCAAAAGTGTTCATACTTGCATTGAAAATTTCATATTCATTGAACACTTGTATTGAAAAATTACAAAGAGTGAATTTTGATTCATTGGAGAAGATCACTTTGATAGTTATTCTCAAACAAAATTCATTACAATTATTTTATTTTTGACTTGTGATCCAGGATTGTTGGACACAAGGGTAAGTGTTTACAAGAGGATTGTTCTTGTACACTTGTGAGTTTTATTGTTTGATAGTAGGCCTCACCGGTTGATGGTGTGATAGGTTGTACTGTTTTAAACAATAGTGAAAACTCTCTTTCATGTTGAAAGGGGAGTGGAGTACTCTCGGATTGTGAGGGGAACCACTATAAATTCTGTGTCTTTTTCCTTTCTGTTGATTTACTGCTTTCCATAACCAAGAACACCATCCAGTATATTTCCAAGAACCATATAAAAACCGGAAAAATTTCAAAAGTCCTAATTCACCCCCCCCCCCTCTTAGGCATACTCTGTTCTTACAATTGGAATCAGAGCAGGTTAAGGTAACCTGTTCCTAACGATTCAGTATGGCTTCCGCAAGTACCAACCCGGTTTTCAAAGATGGTGGAAGTAGTAACAAACCACCACTCTTTTCTGGAGAATACTTTGATTTTTGGAAAATCCGTATGAAGGCACATCTTGAGGCTCAAGGAGATGGTATATGGGAAACCGTTGAAACTGGTCCACATGTTCCTACAAGTGTGGTAAATGGTGTTGGAACCCCAAAGATCAAATCCTCATATGATGAAGATGACAAGAAGAGAATCTTGAATGAGAAGAAAGCAATCAACATACTTCAAAGCGCTCTCAGTATGGATGAATTCTTTCGCATATCACAGTGTAAATCGGCAAAACAGATTTGGGATACCTTGGTAGAAACGCATGAAGGAACAACAGAAGTAAAAAGATCAAGACTTAACACGTTAAGTCAAGAATATGAGATGTTCCGTATGCAGCCCGGTGAATCTATTGTTGCCTTGCAAAAGAGGTTCGTTCATCTAACAAATCACCTGATTGCTCTTGGGAAGACCTTCACCAACGATGATCTCAACTTAAAAGTCCTAAGATCCTTGACAAGAGAATGGCAACCAAAGGTGACCGCCATTTCGGAAAAGAAAAGTCTTTCAACAATGACATCCGCTTCATTATTCGGGAAACTTCAAGAGCATGAACTGGAACTTGGAAGGCTTGAGAAACATGAAAGTCAAGACAAGAAGTCCAAAGGAATTGCCTTGAAGACTGACACAAAGGATGACAAAATTGACGAATCTTCCGAAGACGAAAATTTCATGCTTCTAGTAAAGAAGCTTGGTAAGTTTTTCAATAATAATAAAACTTCTTCTTTTTCTAAAAAGAATAGACATTTCAGGAAAAAGGAGGCATCCACATCAAACAAAGAAATTACATGTTATAAATGTGGAAAACAAGGTCACATAAAGCCAGACTGCCCAAAACTCGCAAATAAAGGAAAATTCAAGGGCAAGAAGGATTTCAAAACAAAGAAGGCTTATGTCGCATGGGACGACAACGAAGTGAGTTCATCATCGGAATCAGATAGCGATGAATGCGCAAATATTGCCTTAATGGCCTTTCACCATTCCGATGACGAAAATGAGGTTAGTAGTAATTTTTCTGTCTATGATAATGATGCACAAGAAGTTATAGATGAACTTCTAAAAGAGTGCAAGACTTTTTATAAAGACATCTCATCACAAAAGAAAAGAATTTTACTTTTAGAAAAACAAAATTCTGATTTCTTGAAAAATATTGAAGATGAAAAACAAAAAGTGATGGATGAAAAACAAAGTCTTGTATGTAAGAATTGTGAGTCTTTGTCTTTTCAAATTGTTCAACTTAAAAGAGTTTTAGAAAGATACGAAAAAGGTCAAATTGGCTTGGAAGAGATTCTTAAACATCAAAGGTATCCTAATGATAAAAGTGGATTGGGATATTCTAAATTTTTAAAACCAAGCACCAATAAGACCATTTTTGTAAGAGCAAGTGAACAAATTGTGAAGGAAGAGACAAGCACTTCTAAAACTCAGCATCAAAATCATAACAAGAAAAGAATTAATAAGAAAAAGAATTATATTCCTAGATATAGAAGTCATTTTCAACCTACATGCTTTTATTGTGGTATTAAAGGGCACACACCTAATGCCGACTATGTACGTAATATTGGTGTTGCAAAGGGGCATTATGTGTGGGTGGAAAAAGGTACTAACTATCAAGGACCCAAAGCAACTTGGGTACCTAACACTACCTAATTTTGTTTTGTAGGTATGCTTGAAGACAACCACAAATCAATGGTATCTTGATAGTGGCTGCTCGAAGCATATGACGGGAGATATAAACAAATTTTCAAGTCTATCATTAAAGGCCAAAGGATACGTCACTTATGGTGATGATAATAAAGGAAAAATTCTTGGAGTTGGAACCATTGGTGCACCTCCATGTACAATCATCGAAGACGTTCTTTTTGTTGAAGGCCTTAAGCATAACCTGCTTAGCATCAGTCAATTGTGTGACAAAGGGTTCAAATCAACTTCACAAAGGAGGAATGCTTGATCGAACACGAAGTCACTCATGAGATTCTGCTAAAAGGTAAAAGATATAATAATATTTTATGATCTCTTTTGATGACTCTTCCTTGAAGGTAAAGTGTCTTATGGTGAACAACAACGAGGCATGGCTGTGGCATAAGAGATTTGCTCACATTCACATGGAGCATTTAAACAAATTAATCAAGCATGATCTGGTTGTTGGGCTTCCGAAGATAAAATTCATCAAGGATAAATTATGCGATGCATGTCAAAAGGGAAAACAGACCAAGACAACTTTCAAATCCAAGCAAGTGGTTTCTACGTCAAGACCACTTCAATTATTGCACATGGATCTTTTTGGTCCATCAAGAACTAAGAGCTTTGGAGGTAGTATTTATGCTTTAGTTATTGTTGATGATTTTTCTCGATATACCTGGACAATGTTTTTAGTGCAGAAAAATGATGCGTTTAAAGCATTCAAAAAGTATGCAAAACAAATTCAAAACGAGAAGTCACTCACTATAGCCTCCATAAGAAGCGACCACGGTGGAGAATTTCAAAATTCAGACTTTGAAGAATTTTTGCGAAGAACATGGAATTTCTCATAATTTTTCGGCACCAAGAACTCCTCAACAAAACGGCGTCGTAGAACGGAAGAATCGTTCACTAGTTGAACTTGCTAGAACAATGCTCAGCGACACAAATCTTCCAAAATATTTTTGGGCAGAAGCGGTAAGCACGGCATGCTTTGTAAGCAACCGCGTGAATATTCGACCGCTACTCAAAAAGACTCCGTATGAGTTGTTCAAGGGAAGGAAACCAAATATATCTTTCTTCCACATATTTGGCTGCAAATGTTTCGTTCTCAACAACAATAAGGACAATCTCGGTAAGTTTGATGAGAAATCCGACGAAGGTATATTTCTTGGTTACTCTCTTTATAGTAAAGCTTTTAGAATTTTTAATAAAAGAACTCTTACCATTGAAGAGTCCATTCATGTTTCGTTTGATGAGACTAACCCCTCGAAAGAGGATAATATTGTTTTGGATGATGATGATGATTTTGTAGATACTTCACAAAATGAAGAAATTGTTTCAAAAGATCAAACAATATTACAAGAAGATGTTACTCAAGAAAATCAAGATCTTTCGAAAGAATGGAGAACACACAGAGATCACCCAATTGATAAAGTTATTGGTGATATTAGTCAAGGCGTTGCAACTCGACTTAATTTAAAGGATGCTTGTCTCAACATGGCATTTGTATCTCAAATTGAACCATCAAAGATCGATGAAGCTTTAGGCGACGACCAATGGATTATAGCAATGCAAGAAGAACTTAATCAATTTGAAAGAAATCAAGTTTGGACCCTTGTACCAAGACCGGACAATAAGCATATTATAGGAACCAGATGGGTGTTCAAGAACAAACTTGACGAGAATGGGATTATAGTTTGTAACAAGGCAAGATTGGTCGCACAAGGCTACAACCAGGAGGAAGGAATTGATTTTGATGAAACATTCGCCCCGGGTAGCAAGGTTAGAAGCAATTAGATTACTACTTGCTTACGCATGTTCTATGAATTTTCAGTTATTCCAGATGGATGTCAAAAGCGCTTTCCTGAATGGGTACATTAATGAGGAAGTCTACGTCAAACAACCTCCGGGTTTTGAAGACTTCAAAAATCCCTCACATGTTTTCAAACTGAAGAAGGCTCTCTACGGTTTAAAACAAGCACCACGAGCATGGTATGATCGCCTTAGCAACTTCTTATGTGAGAAAGGATTTACAAAAGGAAAGGTTGACAAGACGCTGTTTATAAAGAAGATCAAGGGTAACACCTTGTTAGTACAAGTCTACGTCGACGACATCATATTTGGATCAACAAACAAAGAACTGTGCGAAGAATTCTCACTCATGATGCGAGAAGAATTCGAGATGTCCATGATGGGAAAGTTAAATTATTTTCTTGGACTACAAATCAAGCAAACCAAGGATGGAATCTTCCTCAACCAATCCAAGTACTGTAAGGAATTAATATAGAAATTCGATATGGATAGTTGCAAGATGATGTCTACTCCTATGGGATCCGGAACGTATGTTGATCAAGATGAATCTGGTACTCCAATTGATATTACTAAATATCGAGGTATGATTGGTTCATTACTATATTTGACGGCAAGTCGTCCTGACATTATGTTTAGTGTTTGTTTGTGTGCGCGCTTCCAAGCAAATCCGAAGGAATCGCATCTCACTGCTGTGAAGAGAATTATCAAGTATCTCAAAGGAACGACCAACGTCGGATTATGGTATCCTAAAGGTAGTACTTGTTCTTTAGTTGGTTATTCTGACGCTGACTATGCAGGATGCAAAACCGATAGAAAAAGTACAAGTGGTACATGTCATATTCTCGGAAATGCTCTAGTATCATGGGCCTGCAAGAAGCAAGCTTGTGTAGCACTCAGCACCGCCGAAGCAGAATACATCGCCGCAGGAAGTTGCTGTGCACAGATTTTATGGCTGAAACAACAACTTCTGGATTATGGTGTTGACCTCGGATGCATTCCTCTATGATGTGACAATACTAGTGCCATAAATATCACAAAGAATCCGGTTATGCATTCCAGAACAAAGCACATCGATATCCGGCATCATTTCCTTCGAGATCACGTATTAAACAGAGATGTTGATGTTACTTTTGTCGACACACACAACCAACTCGCCGACATCTTCACCAAGCCTTTGGCAAAAGAATCATTCTACAAAATTCGGAGAGAACTTGGGATTCTTGATGAAGGTGACATCTGATCTTTGTCTCTATTATATGTATGCATTATTTGTGATATGTTTTCATGTGTATGCATTCTGTTTTTATGTATTTTTCAAAAATTCGAGCATGTTAATCGATTAACCATATGGGTTAACCGATTAACACTGTTGAATTTTCAATTCAGATTAAATTTTTTAATGTGTTAACCGATTAACCTATATGGTTAACCGATTAACACTGTTAATTTTTCAAAAAAATCAGAAACAAAAATTAATTAAATTTTTTGAAAATTTTATATTTTTCTTTATATATTTCTCTACACAACCATGATGAACCAGCATCGAGAATCCATGAATATGCATAGAGAGACCTCCCGAGCAATTGCCTCCCTTAGAAACCTCATTCTTAACCCTCCACATTCCAGCACCCGAGTTGTGGACGACGAGATTGAAGAAGAGGTTGATAGTGATGATGAAGAAGAGGAGGAGGATATGGCGGATGAGGATTTTTAGAGAATATGCTGCTGCTGTTGTTTTTATTGCTTTGCTTTCTAGTTTTAAGTTTTTATGCTTTCATTTGAACTATGTTTTATTGTAACAAGTACAATTTCTATTTGCTGCATTTTGTGCTTTGTGTTTACTTGGCTTTGCATGTGCTTATTACTATATATGCTGCTATCTTGTGATTTCTTTGAAAGCTCTTCCTTTTTGCTGATGTCAAAGGGGGAGAAGAGCTTGGTTCTTTTAATGTCTCTCTGTGTGCAGATTTCTTTTCCTCTGTTAAGATAGGGGGAGTTGCTAGACATAGGGGGAGAACCAGATCAAGAACCAAGAGATATCGCACAACATTTTTTGATTGCCATCATCAAAAAGGGGGAGAATGTAGAAGCATGCTTCAGTCTCAAGTTTTGATGATGTCAATACTACTCAAAGTCATCTCTTGATTGCAAAAAGACAAGCCGTTCAAAGTCATCAAGATCAAGTCAAGCTATCTTTCAAGTCAAGCTACATATGGAACTGATTCTTCCAGACTTGGCTGCATTACTGGTATATCAAATCCACCTTTATAATTTGATATACAAGTGTTCAAAAACATCAATCATTTATGCATAATACATAAGCATGTTTTTGAAACCTTAGAATTGGTATAACATTAATTTTAAAAAGCATTTTTCTAAAAATTAACAGTGTTAACCGATTAACCATATAGGTTAACCGGTTAACCAATTTGAATTTTGAATTTTCTGGGCTAACGTACCAGTGTTAACCGATTAACCATATGGGTTAACCGATTAACACTGAACGTGCAGTGAAAAATTGCTTTGTTTCAAGTTCAAAAATTATTTTAAAAAACATACCTTTTCATGGTTTGAATCTTTTAAAATCATACCTTTTCTGAAAGGTTATTTTACTGATATAAATTCTGAGTTTTTCATTTTTGAAAAACAACCAATAGAACATAACTCAAAAACTTTTCAACCTCCAATACTCATTTTAAATTGTCTTGAAATCAAATTCATTTTTCAAAAGTGTTCATACTTGCATTGAAAATTTCATATTCATTGAACACTTGTATTGAAAAATTACAAAGAGTGAATTTTGATTCATTGGAGAAGATCACTTTGATAGTTATTCTCAAACAAAATTCATTACAATTATTTTATTTTTGACTTGTGATCCAGGATTGTTGGACACAAGGGTAAGTGTTTACAAGAGGATTGTTCTTGTACACTTGTGAGTTTTATTGTTTGATAGTAGGCCTCACCGGTTGATGGTGTGATAGGTTGTACTGTTTTAAACAATAGTGAAAACTCTCTTTCATGTTGAAAGGGGAGTGGAGTACTCTCGGATTGTGAGAGGAACCACTATAAATTCTGTGTCTTTTTCCTTTCTGTTGATTTACTGCTTTCCATAACCAAGAACACCATCCAGTATATTTCCAAGAACCATATAAAAACTGGAAAAATTTCAAAAGTCCTAATTCACCCCCCCTCTTAGGCATACTCTGTTCTTACAGGATCCCTTGATCACGATGCGTGTGGGGATGATTATCAAATGATGTATGGTGCATACTCAGTGATAGGGAGTGATTTCCCTGATACTTAATTTAAAGTAAACGATTAATTGGTGTATGGTGTATGCGAGTGTAGAATGCAATGATCAGTAGGATCGTATATTCCCGAGTGTTGGGATGTGATTATATATGGTGTTAGAGTGTGAACTCATTTAATATCTAATTTAATTAAAATGAATGTTGGGTGTATCATGTATATGATCATGGTGCAGTGATCAGTAGGATCGTGTATCCCCGAGTGGTGGGATGTGTTTATGTCTGGTGTTGTAGTATGAATTTGTTTTACTATCTGGTTGATTAATATGGTGTTGGTGTAATATACCTATACATATATGCATTGATGTATAATGACATGATCAGGAGGATCGTTTGCACTTTGAGTGCTTGAATATAATAGTTATGCATTGGTGTGTGCATATCATGGTGTTTTGGTGGGATGAATCATGTCTCAGGAGGAGCGTAAGTGATTCATCCGTACTCCTTTGTGGAGAGTGGTGGGGGATGGATCATGTGTCAGGAGGAGCGTAAGTGATCTATCCAGGTTCGATTGAATGAACCAACGAGTCGGTACCGCATGCATGGTGTTGAGTTGCATTTTGCATTATAATATGTTATATTGTAAATTGAACAGTAGGTTCGTTATATGGTGTTGTTAGGGGTGAACCTTGGTGTGTTAGTGTGTTGCACTACCTTATTTACATGTATTACAATACCATTATATTCTGATCATTATTTCTCACCCCTTTGTTGTTGTTGTGGTCTGTACTTCTTCGGAAGTACAGATAATCCAGGTGTTTAGCTAGCTTGGATATTGGTGTGACCGTCGAGTCTAGGATGCTCTGATACGTAACACGGGATATGGGTGTTGTAATTGTTTTATGTCAAACGTGTTGAAATCCTGTGACGTATCATGTTTTGATGTATTTTACTTTATGAAACAAATTCCGCTGTATTATTTTGAAAAGAATGAATAAAGTATTTTTATACAATTTGGAGATGTGATATCCCACTTTTTGGTGAAAACTCTGATTATTATTATAATATTTATATTTTATTTAATACGGGAAGTGGGGTGTTACAATTGGTATCAGAGCAGGTCGGTCCGTCCGGCCAGTGTTGTTGAGTTGAGTTGAGTCTGTCCTTTGGGATGGAGACTGTGTGTTGTTTAACCTGGTGTTGTGGTTTAAATCCCTGGTATGCGGCATGTGTGTGAAAACACTGTCGGTACATGTTGTTGACTAACTTCGTTGGCAGGAGAGGAATGATTCCAGTGGGGGAGAAGTTTGTATTTCTCTGGAATGCTACGGTGTGGTGGCTTAGTGTGTTGAGGAATGCTATCATAGTTTGGTAAAGATGGTTTGTACCCCATCATGATATTGGCTATCTATTAACAAATTGAGGAACTGATCACCCTTAATCTCTTGTTAATAGTATACGGGATTGTGTTGGATGGGATAGACGTGTCTTGCAAGCTTGTGTGGCGTGAGCACTGAATTGTCCTGAGTTAAGCTAAGTGCTTAAGGGATTATTTTGAGGAGTTGGCGTAATACGGTGTTGAGATGCTTATTTTGACGGAAACTTCGAATGAGAAGGAAAGTGAGAAAATTGGGATTTGTCAATTAGTTGAAATTGCCGGAGGTTCCCTGAGGAAGTAAGCGATTTACTATCGGAGTGTGAAGTAAAGCTTACACGTTTATTTTGTTTTTGGGACGAGTCTGATATTGATGACTCCATATTGTATGTTTACGTTGGGATTGGATAAGTTGAAGAGTCAACTTGAAGACCCGCTGGGGGAGAGGTTCTTTTGTTTGAGTGTGTTACCGTAAGGTGCACCAATTTTTGTTGGTTAGACAGACAGAAGGTTTTGTGAAGCTTTGGGTGAACTATAGATAAGTGAACAAGGTGACTGTCAAGGATAAGTGTTCGCTTCCAAGAGTTAATGATTTGATGGATCAATTGATTGAAGAAAGTGAGTTTCCGTGTTCGTGAGATCGCGAGTAGAATTATTGTGTTGTGGTGTCGAAGGTCGAAGTGGTATCGTAATAGGAGGCTCCAGATCTGCTGTTGAGATTGGAAGTAATCGGGTTTTAAAATATTTAAAGATTGAAAGTGTGTTGGACGGCCTCCTAAGTATGAAATTGTGGTTATACGTTGAATTCCGAGATCGCAGCTTTTTACGGAATCGAAATCGGACACTCGGAAGTCAGGTAACGGTCGAAAATAGAATTTCGGGACTGTCATGTTCGCCGAGATTCGCCTGGCGAAGTGCCTTGAGCAGAAAAATGTTGTTGTGGTATTTTTGTCGTAACGGGAGAACCGTAACTCGGAATGACGCCCGGTTCCAAGCGTTGGAAAGCTATTGCAATGCTCTATGTGATGGTGCAATAGTGGCATGGAGATAAGTTAATTTTTGATGAACTATATTTGGACTTTGTAGTAGACGCGGAGCGTGTGGTTCGTGTTCCCGTCGTAACTCATGAATTGAGTGTCGGTCTGTCATGGGATGTTCCATACTTATTTGAGTAAGTCAATGGATGCGTTAATCAAGGATGTTTGGATATATTGGATTAGTATAGGGGATCATGTTGAGCATTAGGAACTTGATTTATCAGTATTGGAGAAGAAGCAATATATGCCACTGTGAAGAAAGTTTCGGAGAGTTTTGGGAGAGCTGTCAACAGCTCGTGTGTGGACTTTTTCCGAATCTGACCGGACTATTGTTGTATTTTGTGATGCTTTATTGATAAGATTAGGAGGTATGTTGAGTGCAACATCGGAAAGTTGTAGTTATGCTTTAAGGCAACTTAAAGTACATAAGAGGAGTTATCTGACAAGTGATGGAGAGTCGAATGTTGTTGAGTTTGTGCCGGAGCTTGGAGGCTATAATTGTTTAGTTGAGATTTGAGATATTTGTTATTCTCGAGAGCTTAAAGTATTTGTTGCATTCGAAAGAGTGGGATACAAGGCAGAGGAAATAATTGGGACTTCTGAAAGATTATGGCTTTGAGTTGAATTACCCTTTGGGGTAAAGTGGATGTGGTAGATGATGCGGTGAGTTGGAAATGTTTGTGTTTACCGAAGATGATGGTGAAAAGAGGTAGAACTGATTGAGAAATTTCATAATATGCGTTTTGTGAGTAAGGATACTTCTTACGGAGTTAAGCTTTTATTATTAAGATCTGACTAGTGATATCCTTGAGAAGAATCGAGAAAGTCAGAAATCTGGGTTGAGTAGTGAATTAGTCGAAATTGATAAATTAGAGTCGAAGAGTGGATTGTCGGGTTTGTGGAAATAATACCACGAAATGTTATGATAGAGTATGTGTACCAAAATGTTGTTGAGGGGAGTAGAAGTACTCGTGAAGAAATACATTGGGGTAGATGGAGTATCCATCCCAGTGCTATGAAGAAGTAACCGAATTTGAGTAGATTGTTTTGATGACCATAGATAAGGAGAGAAGTCGGTTGAGGGTTGAATATGCTGGTTAGAATTGCCGAAATTCGAAGAGTAAACATCAGAGACTGTTGAGTCTGATGCAGCCGTGAATATTCCAGAGTAGGAATCGGGTAGTATTTTCGTGGAGTTGGTGTTGAGATTTCCAAAGAATTGGGAAGATATAATTTTAATTTGGATTATTGTTAGTGGATTAACTATTCTACGTTGAGGATATATGAGATGCATATTGGGTAAGTGGTGAAGTTAGATGAGATACTGACGAATATTGTGTCAGATGGGAATTTGAGGTTTATATTGAGATTTTGGAGGGGGCTTACAGGAAGCTTCGGGTACTAAGTTGAAGTTGAGTTCGACTTACCATCCGCAAACTGATGGTCAGTCAGAGAGGACTATTGAGTCTGTAGAGAATTGGTGAAAGCTTGGGTGTTGGATCAAGGTGGATCGTGGGATGATTAATTACCGTTGATTGAGTTACCTATAATAACGGTTACCATCCTAGTGTCGGAATGGCACTATATGTGGCTTGGTGAAATAGGGAGTGTATGACTCTACTGTGTTGGAATGGGTCGAGTGAGAGTGTTGTGCTCAAACCTGAAAATCATGTTGAGATGGCTGAAAAGATCAAGAGGATCCAAGGAAAGATGTGTTTGGAGAGGTTGTAACAGCCCAAATTTCATTAAATAATTAATTATAGTAATTAATTGATTTAGTGGGATTTTTATTAATGTTGGAATTAATTTTTATTAATTGGTATGGATAGAAAATTAAGGAGGAAATTGGAGAGGAAGGAAAATAAAAGGAATATATAAGTGAGAAAGAAAAGAAAAGAAAGATAGAAAACATTTGGAAAGAAAGAGGAAAGAAGAAGAAAGGAGAGAAAGAGAAGAGAAGAAGAGGAAAAGTGGAAATCATCAAGAACCAACATCAAAGCTCCGATTAATCGAGGTAAGGGTGAGAAATGTTTCTATTTGATCATTGCATGATGTTATGTATGTTGGGTTGGGGTTTTGGTAGAGTTTCCATCCTTTTTCATTTAGGGCAAAAGTTGGAATAATCGGTAGATTGATGATTTAATCGGTTGAAACTGAGTAATAATGCCGTAGAATAGTCGGGTAACATGTATTGATGCTGTTTATACTGATTTGGATGTGTAAGAGAGGGTTGATGATGGATTGATGAAGGAGAGGTAGAATAGGGTTCTGTTCTGCGCAGGTTCGCTGACTCTCGCCAGGCGAAGCCCAGCGAATGTTGGCGAATAATTATATTTAAGTCCCAGTGGACTTCGCTGGCGAGTTCGCCAAGCGAAGGTGGATAGCGAAGGTTCGCCCAGCGAAGGTGCTGGCGAATGGAGGCGAATGAAGTCAGTAGCTACTGACTTGGGCTCGCTGGGAAGTCTCGCCAGGCGAAGCCTAGCGAGTGTTCGCTGAGAGAGTTCGCCAGGCGAAGGCCAGGCGAAGGTTCGCTGCGAGGGGTTCGCCAGGCGAACGAAGGCGAATTTAACAGCATTTCTCTTTTGCTGTGTTGCTCATGTGGAGATGGTTTGGGTTGTTTCACATAGGTGGATACCTTATGATATGAATATTAGATATGATCTATTGTGATAATGTGTGTTGTGGGTAGCCTACGGGCGTGAATCCTAGAATTATGATTCAAAGGTTAATTGCATCAAGTGTAAATACATGTGAACATAATAAGTGATTATGTGTGTATTATTTAATGAATTTGCGAATGCTCGATGTGTATACGATTATGTAATGAGTATGCATGAGAACATTTTGAATATGGTGTGAATAACTTATAATTGTATGATTGGTATTGCGATGTGAATACCTTGATTGTTGTGATAATTAGAGATACATGGGAATACAATGAGGAATGTATGTGTATCGTCTAATGAATTGTGAGTGCATATATGTATGCGATTGTTGTGTGAATGCATGGGAACATATGTGATATGTGTGCATTGTTGTTGAATATGATGATGTGTGAAATGAATACATTGATAAATGTTTGATATATGTTGTATGTGCAATCATGATGAAATTCTCGAAGGGGGTGAATTATTCGAATGCATGGGATTAAGACGCGTGGGGAACGGTCTTAAGTGCATTTATTGTGATTGGTTGATTGTACATGCATCATTCAGTCAAGAGGCAAATGTCTGTTAGTTTCGTGGAAACTAGTGGCTTGTCCCCAAACCTAGAAGGGTGGGTTTGAAGCCTAGGGGACGGGCTTGGTTGTTATCGGTCTAGAAGGGTGGACCCGGTTTAAAGTAAAAACTGAAAAATGGATAACAAGTTATCGGTCTAGAAGGGTGGACCGGTTTAGAGTGAAAAACCGAAAAAAGATAACGAAAGTCGGTACTGCATTGCATGAGTTGCATTGGATATGTTGAGTCACATTGCATATTATTGTTGTTGTATAAATGGGCTTGTGAATGATTGATGTGCTTGTGAATGTTCATAATGTTGATATATGTGAACACGATATAATTATGATTATAAGGATGAAGTGTGGTGAGAAATGTGAATATATGTTATATGAATACCTATATATGTAATCTTATGCTTTGATTATTATGGTTATATTTCTCACCCTTCTGCTGTTTTATAATGCTCTACGAGGCATTGCAGATTAGGATGCTGGAGTCCTTTTGTGAAGTTAGTCTTCATTCTTTTGAGTCGGCTGCTCTGATATGTAACATCGGGTAGTTAGACTAGTATAGTCATTCTTTTGTGATACATTGCGATGTATCAGCTGATGTGGTTTTGTAATCTAACTGATATGATGTATTAATCTGGATGACTTATGTGCATTTGAATTAATATTTTGGAACTGATTAAATGATGTGATCTTCCGCTTAAACTAAATGTTGTAATGTGATTCTAAAACTACGAAAATGTTACATATTTTATGGAGCAAAATGTTAAAGTGTTTTATTGGGAATTGTGACATTCTTCTTTTATACCTTATTCTAAAACTTTTACTCTGATGAATTTGTATATGCTTAATTGTTTTATATGCATTTATTTGGGGTATAGAAGGGGGTGTTACAATAGTGGTATCAGAGCAGGTCGGTCCGTCCGGCCAAGTTGTTAGAGTGTTTTTTTCCCTGTGTGTTATTGATATGCGTGTGATGCATTATCAATATTGGTTGTTCTTACGTGGTTCTGTTGCTGGAATTAGTAAGATGGTTGCAGGGAGGAACGAAGAAGCGATTGCGGAGGCATTGACGAGATTGGCGGGGGCAATTGGGCAGAATCCTCCGGCCAATGTGAATGTGAGGAATCATGCTGATGATGGATTCCGTACTTTGGGGAAATTCCAAAAGAATAACCCTCCGGTCTTCAAGGGAACTCATGAACCGGACAAGGCACAAATTTGGTTGAAAGCTATGGAAAAGATTTTTCGAGTTATGAATTGCTCGGATGCACAGAAGGTGCAGTTTGGGACTCATATGCTCGAAGAAGAAGCTGAAGATTGGTGGGTAATACTCGCCAAAGATTTGAGGAAGATGATATTGTGATCACGTGGATTTGTTTAGAGAAACTTTTTTGGAGAAGTATTTTCCAGAGGATGTGCGGGGGAAGAAAGAGATCGAATTTCTTGAGTTGAAGCAAGGTAGTTCGACGGTTGCTGAGTATGCGGCAAAATTTGAGGAGTTGATCAAATTTTGTCCTCACTATAATACTGGTAATGCTGAGAGGTCTAAGTGCCTCAAGTTTGTGAACGGTTTTGGAGACCGAGATTAGACAAGCTATTGGATATCAGGAAATCAGGCAGTTTTCTGAGTTGGTTAACAAGAGCAGAATTTATGACGAAGACAGTAGGGCTAGGTCTAGCCACTACAAGAGCCTAAGTGATAAGAAAGGAAAAGGACAATTCAGAGGAAAACCTTACGTAACTCCTGCTGATAAGGGGAAACAAAAGGTTGGTTTTGGCAAGAAGCCAAGTGGGGGAGTTTCTACCTGGTTAGGTGTTACACTTGTGGTGAAGCGGGGCATCGTGCTCCGGAGTGCAAAAGTGTTGAACAGAAGTGTTTTAAGTGTGGCAAGTCAGGCCACAAGGCTCTAGAGTGTAGAAGCGGTGCAGGTGTTACTTGCTATAACTGTGGTGAGCGAGGGCATATCAATACCAAGTGCGATAAGCCGAAGAAGAATCAAGGGAGCGGGAAGTGTTCGCTCTATCTGGATCTGAGACTGCTAGCGACGATCGATTGATCCGAGGTACGTGCTTCATTAATGGTACACCTTTGATCGCTATAATTGATACCGGAGCTACGCATTCTTTTATTTCTTTGGATTGTGTTAGAAGGTTGAATCTTGAGTTGTCTGTGATTGGTGGCGGTATGGTTATTGATACTCCTGCTATGGGTTCGGTAACTACACCGTATGTTTGCTTGAATTGCCCGTTGAGTATTTTCGATAGAGATTTTG